>JFBX01000510.1:501335-614312 GCA_001563135.1 Colletotrichum simmondsii | reverse complement strand
AAAAAAAAAAAAAAAAGAGAGAAGCAGAGAAAACAGAGGAATGTTCGGGCCGTTCTAGGCCTATATATACAGTAGGGCTCCATTTCTAGGGTTGACCTACTATCGTCACATCGTGATACCACAGCCACAGGAGCTCCAGAACGTCTGCTCATCAGAGATGTCTCGGACACTTCCACCTCTGCACAGCAAACGGCCAAGATGATGAATAATCATCACGAGGGATGATCTTTGTAGCTCTTCTTTACGAAGAATAAAGCAGGCCACCTCGGACTTTCGGGTGGAAGGCGAGACTTTACCAGATGCGAACAACACGATGACGGCGCCACGTGGACTTCGGCTCTCGAGTTTGACCTTCGGCGAGGTGCAAGTCGATGAATACCTAGGTATTCGCATGTGCTTCCCCTTTGGGCAATGTCGGCGCGGATACTTAGGGTCATCGCGGCACAAGGCCTCCCGCGTTCTTGCCTTTGGGTGCTAAACTACACGAGAAGATCGGGGGAACGGCGTTTCGATCCCCAATCTCGGGCGCTCGATCTAGTGGGCTCTTTTCTTATTCGTGATACTCCCGAACCAAGAGAATTCTTTTGTCTATGTGAGCTGATCTTTGAAAACGGTGTCGCGGTTTCCCGTGAGCTGGACCAACGCCACCAAAAGTCAGCACCCTCTGGTATGTTGGGGGGGAATGATCCAGCCGCCGTCTCAGCTCTAGGCCTCTAGGCCCTCCCGAAAGCGAGAGACACTTTACCATTTGCGGCGCGAAAAGGAGGGAAGAAGAAGCAATGACTGCTTGACCCAAAGTCTTACGTCTGGAGCCGATTTGTTGCCTGCTGCCCTTCTCACTCGTTCCCATCGATCGAAAAGAAAAGGGTGGCACGGATGGAAATTCCCCTTGCTTTTGTCGTGCGCCTCCATAGACTGCATGCGTCCAAGGCGCAATCCCTTCTCGCAGCCACGGTCCATCGTCGACCGCAGCCGCCAGCCGTCAGCTACAGCTACAGCCCGCCCAAGAATGTAGGTAGGTGCCACTGTCTTGTGATTTGTTTCTTTCTCAGCCCAAATGCCAAGGAAAACGAATCGAACTGCCTTGCTGCCAACCGTGCTTTGAGACATTTTGGGGTCAAGATCCGGCTTTTCCTCGATGAGAGTCTTTGATCTTTATCTTTATAAGGGATCGCTAGTCCCCCCACAAGCCCCTAACCCCCCGTGAGCCTTACACACCCTCCCGCGTCGCACAACCCAAGGGAGAGAGGACCCCTAGACCCGAGTCTTTGGAAAGACAAGACAAGAGAGAGAGAGAGACAGAAAGAGAGAAGGAAAGAGACGCACACGCCCATAAATCAGATATCACGAAGCTCTTCCTGAGCGCGGATCGCGCGTTTCGTCCAAACGCTCAACATGGATCCCTTACCACAGCTATCGCCCGAGCAGTTGCAAGAGGATAGGTCGCCCCTGGTTCTGGGAGTGATATCAATGTGCCTCTTCATATCGACGGGCATATTGATCCTGCGACTCTGGACCCGCTTCCACATTGTCAAGAGAATTGGTATCGACGACTGGGCTGCCGCTTTCTCGTTGGTAAGTTCGAACCAAAGGTTGCAAACCGTGGCAAAATCCTTTGTGGTGTGTTGATGGAAAAGCTGACTGTAGTAGATATCGGTATTAGGCGTCGGTATTTCACAGGCAGTGAGTGAGTTTCCCCCATTCCAAACTGTGATATGCAGGTTGAACGCTCAAGACTAACCGGCGACAGTGACGCGGTATGGTCTCGGGAAACACCAACAGACGGTTCCACCAGAAGAAATGATTGGGTTCATGAAGGTAAGCAGCCTGGCCCCAGAATCGTATCAAACCCGCTCTGACAAATCCAACCGCTTTAGTGCTTTTGGATATCTGTTCTCTTCTACAGCCTGGGACACTTGTCATTCAAGATGGCATTCTTGCTTCAGTACTACCGCGTACTGGTGACTCACTACATGAAGAAGTACTACATCGCCGCCATGATCTTCGTAGGGGCCTGGGGGCTTAGCGTTGTGATCATCTCTTTTATCTGGTGTATTCCTCTCGAGGGCTTTTGGGATCACTCGGTCTCGGCAAAGTGTCTTCCTCAGCAAGTCCTATTTTATCTCTTCGGAGCCTGCAGTATCGCAACAGACGTTCTCATCTTTCTGCTGCCGCTGCCGGCGCTGATCCAGCTCAAACTTCCGAGGACTCAGAAGCTGTACCTGCTTGGCATCTTCAGTCTTGGATTTCTGTAAGTGTTTGGCTATTGCGGTGCTGTTATGCTCAAGTTTGACTGACTGACTTTTTTTTTTCTCTCTCTAGCATTGTCGGCATTTCCGTTTTGCGTCTCCAATTCCTAAAGATCAACCCAGACTTTACCTACTGGAACGTGGAGCCCGCCATGTGGTCCCTCGGCGAGCTTTCAGCGGCAATGGTATGCCTTTGCCTGCCTCCTCTCAAAGCCCTCGCAGCCCGCATGGGTCTGCTTGTCACCAGGACGGGGACTTCGAGAACTGTTCCCTCGACGGTCGACCGACATAGCCGTGGCCCGGCGTCCAACGCGCCGCTCTCGCCCACGCCCAAGGCGGTCGAGACATACACGACAAGCTCTCCGAGTGAGAAGCCCGGCAGCTTTGGTAACTACGTGGCGGAGACGGAGCGCAGCGAAGAAGAAGTGATGCGGCCGAGCCCGGCGCACATGGTATAACAATGTACAACAACATGGGACTTTTTGGAACCTACGATTTTTATGAGATAATGCATTCTGGAAGGCGCCATCAACAAATTGGGGTTATCTCTTCCGGGACTGGCTGAAATTTGGATAAATGTAGCATTGGGAGTTTGGGCACACCAGGATACCACCAGACCACGAGTCACAACAGACATTGATAGTAATAATACCACGAATCCACTCACTCCAAGACAACTTGAAGCTTGAAACTGTAGCTTCGGATGGCTTGATATCAGCGAGACGGCCTGGAACTTAGTTGTTAGCGGGATACCTCGGCCAACATTTGTCACTGATAAGTACCGCTACTACGTTCATGTCGACGGGGCGACGAAGGATGACATCCCGCACGTTACACAACATTAGCTTTACGACGCTTGCGCTAAGGCTAGTCGCACAACCTGGTGTTGGAGATCTGCTTAGTTCGACTTTGTTGCCGCCGCCAAGTGGGACGTGGTGGTGAGCCTCAATCTTTAGATTCACTTACACATCAGCAACAGCGGCCGTAAGAATTCAGACAACGACTCTAACAAGATTTACGACCAATGCGACCCCTGGCGGAATACATCTCCACATTGGTCTCATCGGCAGAATTTTGCCGAAAGAAAGCTCCAGCGTACGTCGAAGCCTGATCCAAGCCTTTGCAGCTTTGCACCGTTTGCGGGTCCCAGGGGGTGCTCCACTAGCGAGCAAGGACATCCTGGATTCCTATTGATTTCTTCCAATTCGGGTACTTGTATAGTGTCATTGAAATCGCTCAAGTCCGGTGGTCCTCCCATTTGGAAGTCGTAGCAATTCCCGCGTCATGACCATTGTCTCGTTGACGATTCATTGTACAGAAGGCCTTGAGGATAAAGCAGGTCAAAACTTGAGTTAGCAAAGTTCAGAAGCTGTGATAAGATGGAGTAAAGTTAATATGGATTTAATGAATGCTGGCTACCTCAATTTTCATAGAGGTGCGCAAAAAAGGTAAGTGTATGTTTGGTGGCTTACAAGTCACAACTTGCAACTGCTGAAATGAAACTGAGGCCAAGACCCAATCCAGGGTCACCTCTCTCCACTGATTTGATTTTTAATGGCTCAACCCGATCTCGTACACGGCCAGAAGCAAGACAGTAATTCTAAATTAGGGTGTCAGTCATGAATCTCAGATATAGTCTCAATTGCCAGTAGAGCAGGGAGTTTGACTCGTCTTCACGTTCCAGAACACAAAAGGATTCCCATTCAAAGCAACCTCCCGCAGCTTTCGGAATTTTAATCTATCATGTTTCTGACTTTCGGCTAAATAGATAGAAGTGGAATGAAACCGCAGGCTTTGAGAGAACAAAATTCTCTGCAACAATATTCTGGACTGAACTTTCCCCTCCAAAGAATTGTTACATTGATTGGACCTACAGATCTTAGGCACACTCTTGTAGCTTTCGGTCTCTCCCGTCTCACCCAACTATTTTGATCAAATCGGCGTGCTGGATCTACTTCTCTCAAACGCAGAATCTGAATCATTACAGTGACAGCTCAGTGCACATTCCGTCCCGAAGTTACTCAACATATCGTCCCACTCTTGTATAGTCTGATACACATGCCTCAATAGCTTTCGCAGGTAAAGGCCGTGGTGACTTCTCGCAGCGGAATGGTGAAAGGAGCATCCGGCCATGTAATCAAAGCCCCCACGGCATGTAAACAAGATCAAATATCCGTGTGTCATCTCATGGATTAAGAGCTCAACGATTTGCGCAATCGTCCACGTTCCTGCAGAGTCAATGTCAATGTCAACGCTGGGGAGCGAGCCAGCATGCTCCTTGACCACCTCCACGTGCGAAGCGCTGCCTTGTTCCCGGCAGACCTTGTTGTTCTCCCGAATACACACTTTGAGGTGCGACTGCACGATGCCCGTTCGTCGTCGACGCGCCGTAAGCCAACCTCTGAAAAAGTAATGGTCGAGCAGAGACGCCACCCTGATAATGTGAGCATAGTGACTAGGGTCTCGATTGTTGTAGAGTTCATGGAATCCTTCGATCAGTGCATGCTTCAGTTCATCGTGATGTTCCAGGTTGGTGTAGGGGCCCAGGGCTTTCCCGTTCTCGATCGTGTTGGCGACTAGATCTGGCAGGCGGTAACTGCCGTACTGACCTGGTGGCTCAGGTCCAAGTCCATGCCAGTGGATAATGCAGGAACATAGTTCAGAAGGATTCGGAGGGCGCGGTCGTTGTGCCTCCATGGTTGGGGCACTGTCTTGACAGTTTTGTACTCTAGTCTCTGGCGGCGTCGAAGCAGACCACTCATAAGCCGGGCAGAGACCACAGCCGACGCAATATAAGCTCGATGGGCTTGAAGCCTAATCATATTGAGTTGCGAACGCTGTCTATGTACAGTCCTTGATTGGTATCCGTGCCTAAAGACTAGAAACAAAGCGCCTCTTTGTCAAGGACTTGAGTTATACGCAGTATCAAACTAAATGTACTCAACAGACAAGGACCCAACAATACCCTTTGGTCATTTACTTGGTTTCTCAGATTTGACGGTTTAATATCTTTGTTACTTTGCTTTCTATTCGACTTTTCGATTTGACTCTTCCATGCTCTAGACACCTCGCAATTGGACGATCGCCTTCGGGTCACTTGACACTTTACCAGACCACACCGGCAATTAGGAGCAAATACTTCTGCAAATAAATGTTACACATACTCTCAAATGTTTCTAGGAAACAGAATTTTCCATTTCCACACCCACCACGACCTCTCAATGTTTCTGCTTCATTCTGATCACTTCGTCCTGTGACCCAACGCCTACAAGCGCAGTGCCCTCAAGCGCCATTTGAGTATACCCATATCTTAGCCTTCGATTTTTCAACATTCTAGCGAGGTCAATGCCGTCCATTCTTCCAGCGCTAGGAGATATATCCATATACTTGGAATCCCGCACTACGGTCGACGCGTATCCCAGAATCTCCGGCCCGTGAACAAAGTGCGTGACAATAGCACTTGTCAAACCTCCCAGGAGAAGTACAATACAAGACAGAATATACAGGCCCATCCATAGACCAGGGACGTGGAAGACTTCCACCAAGGTCTCGACGTCGACGCCAACGGTGGAATTGGGCTCAAAGGTGGCATTCGCGTCTACGCTTCCACTGGGGGCGTTCGAGAAAGCTTGGCTGAGGAAAACGTACGAGTTGACCAGTTGCGCAAGTCGGTACCCAAAGTCCTTTGGGTTGATGCTCGCCAGCTCCGGCGGCGTATTTGCACCAGTCATGGTGATCGAGGATGGGTTCTCGAGGTAGTTCAAGGATATATCCGACGTGTAGCTTGAGCCAAAGTGGTTCGTCGCTTGAGGCAGCTTCCGCGAGACGTAGCGGAAGATTCGTGTGAAGGACAGCTGGGAGATATTCTCATCGGCGTGAGTCTTCTGAGAAGGGCGCTGCGCCACGACACTACAACTCTGTCGAGCGGTGGAAGTAGAAGAGTCTCGCGAGCAACGCACTCTTGACTCCACATAGTTCTGTGTGACGCCGCAGCGAGACGTCGTGTAATCTGGTGGTCCGCGGGAACTAGTCTGCTCCCTCGCTTGGAAGAGCAACGTCGTCCGGTTTGCCGCCACTCCCTTCTCATTTGCAAATACGTTGGGACGGTTGGAGTCCTCGACCCTGAGCCCGCGCTTGCTGTACCAGTCGTAGTCATTCCATTGCGCATCTACAAAGTTGTCAAGCGCGAGGTTCCATCCTGACATGCCGTCTGACGAGGTTGTCTGGTTGAGGTTCCAACCCTGCCAGGTCCCGTTGGCGACGGTTCTGCAGCGGTCGGACATGCAGAGCGAAGTTTCGTTGAATATGACGGCCGTGGCGAACGAAGGGCCGGATTGGGTATCGTACGAAAATGCAGAGACGCTGATATTGTCGCATGCAAAGTGCATGTAGCTCGATTCCAGCGAAATAGTTGTGTTTCCCTCAGCAACGTGCGTGATGGGAACGCCAACGAGAGATGAAAACTCTAGCTCCCCTTTGTTTGCTGGAACGTCTTGCCATTCTGTCGTCTCAAAATTACCGTAGGACGATAGCGCCGGAATCTTGACGTTTCCCCAGACATCCATGGAATCGCTCTTTACGGCATCGGGGCTGAGAATTAGAGCATTGTACATGGCATTGACAATGGACATCCGATTGATGTTATACGCGTAGCTCGTCGGCGAAGCATCTGACCAGGATGCAAACTGGGACCGGGCATCAGTGTCGAAGTAGACGACACTTGAAGGGGTAACCACGTTTCGAAGTCGGGTTTCGAGCATACGCAACACGGATTGACCGCCCAGAGGCGAGAAGATCCATATCAGGATGAGCGAAAGTGTCAGGAGATTGAGGGCCCGAAGCTGAATGTGAATCAAAAGCGTGCCGCCGACGGTCCGGCTTCCCATCAGTTGCTCCAACGCTCCCATGGTGGCGCCCCTTTCGAGTTTCCAGCGGGCGATTTGGGACATGAGACGGCCTATGATAGCCGCGAATATTATGGGGAAGAGGGTCGCAAGCTGAAACATTCCATGTCAGTATTGAGCTGTGAAGCGGGATACTCGAGAGATAAAGAAGACGTACAATGGTGACTGCATTTCGATATTGTCCAGCAGAGGCCTCGTCGGTCTCCTGCCCATTGATGCTCAACACCAAGAAGGCAAAGACAAGAAACCCAACCGGGAGTATGACAGCACAGATATCAGCCAGGATCACGAACGGCGTCCAGCTGACCTTCTGGAAATCATGTGCGGCATCACCGCCCTTGCCGCTGTCGCTACCGGCCGTCGCCGAGTTGCCGTCATCCGGGTTCTGCAGTGGCTCGTAGACCGAGTTGCCGCGACTCGTCGTTTCTCGCACAGCGGGTTCTTTGAGCGTCTTCCTCGTCGTGTCTGTGCCTTCAAATTCCGGATTTGCGATCAAAGGACGTTGTTCACGCGGTGCGTCTGGTGGCTCCATCTTGGCCAATCGAAAACCAACTCTTGCATTTGCAAAGGAGGCATTTGCACAGCAAAACGCGGTGCCAAAGGTCGCAAAGACAAGAACTTTGTAGAATGTGCCATTTTCTTTTTGGGAGTGGGACTCCACTGAACAGGCAACAGAATAAAAATATTGGTGAGAACCTTGGAGGTGTAAGACGGAGGAGATCATGCATGAGACATCGCGCTAGCATCACAAATCCCTGGCTAACATTGCCAAAGACGGACGTCTTGGCACTAGGCTGAAAAATAACCACCCTGTCCGTGGTTCCATCGGCTAACTGAACTATGCTTAAATTGGCGACTTGCAACGGATATGCTGACAGGTGATTTTAAAGATGCATTTTGAGGAAGACGACAAGTCCTGCGGCAGGAGTGTCCTCTCAGCCCAAGGAGGGTAGGTAGGGAGATGATGAACGAGCGACTGCGGCTTAGGTCTACAACCTTATCAGACGGGTTATGTCAAAATATGCAGCAATGAATGGGAAAAGAAAGGCATGAATCAACTACCCCTGCAGATTCCTCTGGATTGTCTAAATTAAAGATACTTTGATTGCGAAGGGCTGGTGCCTCGTGCCAATCCCAATTCGACAAGGCACTCGCACGCATACATCAATTCATTGACTTGCAAAGTGTGGAAATTGAGTAAGCGCTTGGTTGCTGTGGATTTAGGGATGGCTGCTAAGTCTTTTGGGCGATAGGATGCAATCATTATCGACTAAGTAGGAACTAGAAGTAGCAGTTACAAGCCAAGCGGCTAGACTAGTTTCCGTACCCGGCAATATAACGAAACTCAAGCTTGTCATTGTCCAGTAAGTTTATTTTCTTGAGATCGTCGCTTACGGCAACCTAGCTGCTATGAGGTTGAGATGCTTCTTGAGAAGAAGTAAGAATTGAGTAAATGAAAGATAAAGCCTGAGACAGTGCCCATTCAGATGGTGTGTTGAAGAAAGACCAGTTGCCAATTCTGATGTTGATGTTTGATATGATTTTGTAGTTCTTGTTTGTAAGTAAGGTAGACTACTAATTCCCCTCAGTACGACCTCGTAGAAAAGCCACCAGAGCCCTAAGCAAGACGCCCGACTATCAAAGGTGATGTAATAAGTAACGCAAAGCCACTCCATGCCAGCGAACAAGTTCAACAGTGGTTGCTCGCTCTACCATTTCCCGTACCCAACGCCGAAAACAAAAAGACTTATCCACACCTCACCTATCACATGGGCTTCGCAGCGAGCCACCAAACACGCTGCCCCTTGCTCCTCGACGAGATCCTATCCCCCCTCTTCCACAATTCCAGCCCAAAATCCTCGTACGGGTGAATAGATTCATCAGTTAACCCAAAGTCCCGTAACTCCGGTGCCCAACTCTGAATCTGCCCTAACACAGCTTTCAGCAACGCAACAAACGCAAGCCCATGACCCCCGCCATCAGAGTCACGATGCATAATCTCAAAGTCCACATCGCACTTGTCCCTTCGACACGATAGCAACAAGAGGTAGGCGTGCACCATTTCGTGAATAGCAACCTGCACGATCTCCTTGAGTGGCAGCGGCTTGCCGGTACCGGTGGTAGTGGTGGTGGTGGTGCCGTCATCGTGGTGGCGGACCGTGCTCAGGCGGATGACGATGCTGGGGCCCCCGGGCCTACTAGTCCGCAGCGGCTGCGTCCAACCCACCCTACCCCGCGTTTGTCCGACTTCTAGAAGGACGGGGTGCGATACGTGGTTGATCTGGGGCGTCGGGAAGAGCAAGCCCAGGAAGCAGAGGTCGTCGATTGCTTTCATGATGGAGAAGACGGTGCTTGCCGAAGTGACTTTCGGACTCGTCTCGGTGCCCTTGTCGACTAATACGCGGGCGACGGTGTTCTTCAGTGACTTCTCGGAGGCGGACCATGGGATCGGCCCTAGCATGGATTCGGATAGAGTAATTGCGACGTCGTTGATGTTGTAAGACCGTGGTTGCGGTAACTGGTCATCCTTGTGCGGTTTCCGCGAGTGATGTTGGCAATGCTGTGGTAGAAACCTGGCCCGCTTCGATTCCGCCATGTCGAGTTGTAGCATAGTTGGCGGAAGGGCAATTTTCCTTTTCTTCTTGTCGGTTCGAAGGAAATGTTTCTCAGCGAGCTGTCATGTCGCTGTCATGTTCATTTTGTTGACACTTACTCGCCATCTCGTCGCGACGGCGCTTGGGTGCGTCTGTTTGGTACAACGGTCAACCGTCGCGGCCCAAGCACGAGTCCCCTCACCTCAGAGCGTTTACCAAGAGAGGCGCATGGTTTCAAACCGGGGGCTCGGTCAGCCAGTTTTCTCATCGTCGGCGATGTCGCAGAGTAAAAAGGGAGTTTAGACTGCCTCATAGCGGTGGTCGAAGCCGTGCTGGCATGGGCAACAGTCAGCGCGACTGAGCGGGAGCAAACGAGTGATAGTGCGATAGCTTGGTAAAGTTGCCATGCTAGGCAAGGCTTTGAAATAACAGATCTAGATGAAGAGGGTTTTAGAAGGATGGATTACAAAGTGTTATGATAGTCCTTCCGCCGACCCATGATAATGCACCTGTAGGAACCCGATGTGGGTAGAAACACCCCCCAAGATTGTATAGTAAAACACCGTCGCCATGCTTAATATGATTCGCCACCCAATGAGACCATCTCGCCGTAAGATCCAGACAAAGAGAATAACGTGCTATACACATGTGGGAGACGCATCTCGGCATCCCCTAACGTATGACGGGATGGCCTGCTGTGGAGCGTTGTCGTAACTCAAGACGACAATCCCCCCTCGGTCATCAGTACGGGCCCATTGCTCGTCGTATGAGTCATAAAAGTTTCGTTCGTGGGCAGATGACTGCCTGCTGGAAACATAGTTGCCAGGGAAGAAGAGGCGGCCACGTGTCTCGCGGATCTCACCTTCCTCAAGTGGCTCCACTTCGTCGTAGTCTTCCTCAGTCGTCGTTATGGTCGTAGATGTGGGACTGCTCTCCCTACTGACTGGAAAGTACTCGCGATGGTCATTGATGTGATACTCCCATCGTTCCTGAGATCTGTATCGAGACCTCTCGTAAGTCTGGTTGTCGTGGTATGTGTGGTGACGGGGGTTGAGGTGCTCTTGAAAGGCGGGGAAGTTGTGTCTGCAGGGTCTGCCCATACGGTGCATATCGCCTTCAGGAACATGGTCTTCGTCCTCACGGAAGTGGTCCAGATCCGCCTCCATGTTCCGTAGGTGCAGGTTGTCCGGCCCAGCCCAAAGATCAATGAGCTCCGCAATCCGTCGAAAGCCAGTGGTATGACCACCACATTGACGAGCCTTAACGCCGCATTTGATAAAAAGGTAGCTATGAATGAGCTCATGTAAGAAGGTAGAGATGAGAAGTCGCCGGTTGTACTGCTTGTCCTTCAAGATTGGGTTCGATAAGACAATGAGAGTCTCGAAGCCTCCCATTTTAGAGCGTCGAAGGGCTGTAGTGCCGATGATGTGGTCCTTGTACTGGGCGCTAGATGCATGGGACCAATCCCAAGTGACGCGCTGTGAGAGACTGTTGTGAAAGAAGATCTCGTTTGCGGCGGAGAAAATGCTTTCCAGCGCATCATTATCGATGGAGAACTCGGCATGCCGAGATCGTGGTCGGATGAGTGATCTCAGAATTCGTTCATGCTGAGAATCCTTGGTACGACGCCGGCCAAGCTGCAACCGATTTTCGACAAGTCTAGCCGCAACGTCGTCGTCGAGTAGCCTTAGATCGTCCTCGCTGGCGGCGCTGTAGATGTCTGTATCGGACGAGATGGACAAGCCAGAGGCGGTGCGCTCCATTTGCGATGAGGTGACATCGGCTTCGGCCGGTTCGGGCGTTGGCGATGTTTGTTCTCGGATCACTAAAAAGGACAGGTTCTGAACGGGAATCGATCTCCGCGGTGGACAAACAGGATCCGAGTCGGAGGTGAAATGTGATACACGGGCCCTTTTCTGGAAGGGCATGTCGTCGTGTGCGTACTCATAGTTGCCGTCGTAGATGTCGCGCTCATCAGCGTGACCAATCCTCCTTTTGCCACCCACAACGTAGAGATCGGAATTGAGGGCGTGGCCCTCACCTTGAGAAAGTGGCCTTGCCTCCCCGCCGACCACCCAAAACGCCATTGAACATTCTTGAGATATTGCAAAATGGAAGGAAAGGGCGAAGTTGGTGGGAAAGGGCAAACTTCGGGAGGTCGGAAGTATGATGAAGTGTGGCAGGCCGGGGGGGTGCTCAAGGTGAAATACGGGCGACCACTGTTGGTATGGGTGTCATGTGCGCCGGAACCGCATTAAAGAGGCCGGTGGAGAAGGATGCCCGGCGCCGGCGGCTGGAGGTTGCGTACGGCAACTAACGAGGAATGGATAGCTCGGGAGGACCATGTAAAAGAAACGAAACAAAGGTTCAGTTTCGAGGTACGACGAAGTGAGGCGAGGGACAGGCACAGCAGGACGATTTCTGAGAGCCAGTCTGTTCTGCTGGACAGACATAGCTGCATGGAGAGACCCAGCTCAGGGCAGGACAGCGTTGCATGGCCCGTCTAGGCCCCCCTTGGCTTGCTCATCTGCAGAATCCCAACCAGCGGGACGAGGGCGACTCGAAGCAACCGAGAGGTTTGGGTGGACGGGAGCCGGGCAGCGGACACCGTCGTACGAGCGGTGTGAGGGAGCTAAGACGGATATGCGTGTGCGGCGTTGCGCATCGCAGATTTAGTGCGAGGTCCATCGCTGCCATCCCCCGACCGGTGCAAGGAACGTGGCGTCTCCAGGCGGGTTGGCGTTGGAACTCGACGAACCTACACAGTAAGCTCTGGGTACGGATAGACTTCCCAACCTTGTCCACCGCTGCTATTGCCCGCCTCAACTGTGAGATGGTGCTTGTCAGGCAAGACATTGATAGTGCGTGCATGCATATGATGATATAGCGGGCAGGGTAAGGTTATGCTGCTGTCTCGAGTTGTGTGCAACAACAATACCTAAACAGACGGTCAGCTCGACCGCTTCCTCTTTCTCGTCCAGTCTCACCCACGGTGTAAGGTATGAGGGTGTGGAAGTGTATGCATACGGAGTACAGGTATTGCCCTCTGCGTGCGTGTATGTATCCGTAGCCGCCAAACAATGGGAATTGCGAGTCCGCCCCAAGTCGATGGTTCGCCGACTGCACACGGGATTGGAAGAGAGATCCCAGGTTGAGGCATGCGAGGGCGGTGGGGTTCGTGACAGGTGGGCGAAGCCATCGGGGGAGGAGGAGGCGAAAAAGTCGAGGACGAGGGAGCGTGTGTTCATCAAGATCTGGATTCGGCAAAGGGGCTGGAATTTTGCCGCCCATGATTGGTTCTGCAGCTTCGGCCTCAGTCGCTCATTGGTTGCCCCATCTCCGTGCATCTGTCCCTCCCACGTCGACTGTCGTCGCCTCCTTTTAATGAGGCTTTCCAACCCTCGGTTTTTCAAGAAATTGCCATCCACTGAAGCAACCGCCCAGCCGCTCCTTTGCTGTTTTGTTGCTGTCGCTGACTTGACAACTTGTCCATCATCCATGACGGCTCGGCGAGACCCACGGAACATCCTCCGATGCAAACCCAGTCTGAGGGCAAGGGAGACCGTGACCGGGAATCTGACTCCTGCACCTCGTCCAGTCGGGCCTGCGTACTGCATCCAGACAACACTCCTTGGCTGCGCCGCGCTGCGCTGCGATGCTATGCTATGCGATGTGTTTGCGATGCACCAAGGATTCCGATAAAATATTGTTGATGCATCGAGCAACAAAACAGCGACCACCCAGGAAACGAGGGTCCAGTTGATTGACAGCGGCATTCCTGGTGCATACGTGACACTCGGGGACGAAACAATGCTTTTCGCCCTGTCTTCGTCAGGGGTGTGTCCCGGTTATTGAATTCGGTGCCGATCTTTGCTGTCTCAGCCGGTATTTTTCAGGATCTTGCTTGTTCGCCTCTCCATGTCCTCCAAGCAAAAGTCCAAGTCCAACCGAAGAACGATGTACAGTAATCTCGCAATGCCGGCTTATGAGGCCCGCAACACATTGACTACGTGCGCCTGTCAATCTTGATTTTTCGGTCTTTTAGGCTCGGACGAGACGAGCACAGACTGCGGGCAGGTCGAACTCTATCTGCTTGACTCTTCTCTGCGGCTTCGACGAGACTCCATGGAACCTATATTCCGACTTCCCCTCTTGGTAGAAGTGGAGAAATTGGAGGTCTTCGTCACTTTGGGGGATGATGCTGTGATGTCGTCCCAAGAACATTAATAATTCGATGAGGGGGTGCGTTTCGTCTGCCGTCGATCGGTTGCGCACTAGCAGCTCGATTCCCACCATCAGCAGAAATCGCAACGTACACTACTCCGCCAAGTTGAAGCTGATGGGACGTAAGCTTCGACTGGAGATCGTGAGCTGGACTCGGAAACCCCCAAACTGGCAGATGATGGACGGAGGGATACCAAGGTCTCGGGTGATGCGTTGCCGATGCACTAGATGGTCCCTGAAGGCTGACAGACCCTGAAAATGTTGAGGCGCTCAGCTTGTCGCAGATATCCTGGATTCCTGGAATACCTTCATCAATGCCAAGGTGTATGAGCTGGTAGCAGTGGATTCGGCCCAGACATGCCGACACACGGATGATAGAAGAAGGAATCAAAGCAATGGCCATTTGGAGGCTAGCTTGCCTTGTCAGAAGGAGGAAGTCTGACAGGGCCCATTGACAGGGGGTTCATCATGAGGTGCCTGGGCACTGTCTTATCGCTTGTCTTTATCACCTATCGCCGATCTAGGGACTAACGTTTTTGGGTCTAGACCATCGGAAAATAAGTGGATCTGCGAACGATCCGGTCGTGCCTGCTTCATCTAACGACATCTCGTTCCTTCCTTACAGCATAAGTGTCCGCGATACTTCACGTTGCCCGCGCAACAGATGCTCGCACACTCGCCATCAAACCTTCAACACGTCCTTTTCCGCTTCTCTGTCTGAATTCTTATTGAATTCCGTGGCTACTGTCTATTCACGATAGCCAAATAAATGACTGGATATCAGCACACGTTACGGCTGGGCTGGGCTCATTTCTTTCTTGAAATTTTGTCTTCTCTATGTAGGTACTTGTGAGTAGCCTGGCATCTACAAGATTGTGCAGATATACCATGCCTCTCGTTTTGTTTTCAAGCTACCTAGAATATATGCGGCATTCATGTTTAAATTTCGTTTTTCCTTCCTCGATACCGTTTACACGGTGGTGGTTCAATTATGAGATGGAAGACACACTCGAGACCATTCGTTACTCATGTTCGTGATGTGGACTCAACATTATCATGACTTGTGAGTTCTCGGAATTCTCATCGTCATGCTAATGTCACTCCTGACTGAAAAAGTAAGTACAAAAGGGATCCGCGTAAACGGTGTGGTAAACGTCGTGACCAACTTGTATGGGACCATGGGATGTACTATGCTAAACGGATGAAAACCTCAAATATCTTACTGACAATGCCAACTTGCGAAAAAATTAAGCCTCATCTTGAGGTTTTGGGGGAAAAAGCCAAAGCATTCTCGTCGCCTGAGTGCCTCGAAGGGCAGTTTACAGCTGCTGATGAGAGGTGGGAGGTGTTGGGACCCACACCCATTCTACACCTTGGGCTTTGTTGATATCTCGAGTTTGGCATCACGTCTGCCCGGCTGAACGAAAAAAATTTTAAAAATTAAAATCGCACCGCGTTGAAAAATTCTTCCTCATTTCCCACTTCGAAGGAAGTCACGTTGCTGGATTTCCCTTCCACACAGCAGCAGCTATTTCACCAGCTTGCCTCAAATCCTCCTCCTCTCCCGTCCCCCTGCAACCCTTCTCATTGCACGGCATCCATCTCACACGCAACCTTCTCGCATTCCTCACTCTCCGTTCTTGATACCAATCACTATTTGTCAATGAGCTACCCTTTTGCCTGCTTCTTGCAAAATTCCTCACCCTTTCCCCCCAGGAGATGCGCCTTTCCGGAATTCTTTCAGAGATACTCATAACTATCCACACCTTCACCTTGCTTATCCAACTTCTGAGCTTTTCGAGCATTCACTTGAGGACCTCCAAAAATTCAAGCACAAGAAACTTTTTCAGTACTTCAAAGGTCTCGAGGCGCGAGACAGTCAAGCAATTTACGGACTCACCAGAGCACTTCTACACTGGCAGAAACAATTCGTCCTGGGCGTTAAGTTCGTACCGCCAGTTCTGCGTGCTCACGTCGCTTCACCTTGACCTTTGGGAAAAAGTTGACATTCCGTCACTTGTTCAACGACTATTTTTTGAGCGCTTTCCCTCTCCCTCTCAAGGCTTGAGTTTCCTGCGACATCACAGACAACAACAGAGGTTACTCGCGAATCGAATACTCCTGAACGGCAGCGGTAACTTTCTCAACTCATCAGCGATCTCCTCTGGATGCACAATCCTACTGTTTCATCCCACTTCTTTCATTCTTGCTTCGAGGCAATCCATCTCTTTCAGCAGAAAGCAGATCTCAACGTCGCAAAAGATGGCTGACAATCAGGGGATCAAAGAGGTGAGATACCTTTGTCGCTCATGAATTGAAATTTTAACATTGAGTGTATCATACTAACCTTGTCTAGCGACCTTCTAAGCGATCTCTTACCCCGAATAAGGCCCTGTATGCTTCATTCAATGAAGCCCATCGACACATCGCTCCTCCAACTCCCAAGATCCCCATAAATTTCGAGGGCCAGCTAGGCGATGGAGAGCAGCTCACGGAGGAGCAAGTCGAAGACATTTTAAGTGCCTCGAACAATTCCTCTGGCCAGTTTCAAGACTCCAAGAGTCAGAAGGAGCCGAAGAGCTCAGAACCACTTGCCGAAGTGAATGCATCTGGCCACCAGAGCAAGGTCGATGGGCAAACTCTGCCTTCTACTGTCGTGTCTCAAGCTCAGACGACAGACCATGGCCCTCAAAGATCTTCCTCTCCATACCTGTCAGATGATGAGAACGCTTTCATCGATTATTCGAATTTGTCCCTACATGAGTTCAAGGAGCAGCATGGCCGACAGCATTCTATCGATGATCCTTTCGACAGCCAGCATGCCGCCACCGAGTACCCAGATGCCTCCTCATTTTACCCAGAAGATGGTGATGAATACAGTCTAGCCTCCATTGACGACGGTTCCATGAACCAAATCAAGGTTGAGCCGAAGTCCTCGCCTGTTCTGGCCTCTTCCCCTATTCTTTCCCCTCCAGTTGCAGCAAGTCCCTCATGGCACACCGAGGAAGCAGACCGATCTTCCCACATTGACGACGTCGTCAAGAAAGAGACTCCTTCTGGTTACTTCAACACAACTCACCTTTCTGGCTTGAATGGAACCCAGTATCCCATCTTTCTTGATCACGAAGCCTTACAGCCTGGCAACCAGAGCAACCACTTACCTATCTTCATCGATCGTGGTGTTCTTTCCCCTCCCTCGATCCCTGCTGATCAGCCTGTCCCTACAATCAAGGAATCATCTCAGTCTGAGTCCGACTATGATGAAGACGCTTCTGGGTTTTCCGAAGTTGAGGTCACCAACCAGGACAAAGGGAAGGCTCCAGTCAAGTTATTGAACCCCTTCCATGCTTTCTCCAACGCATCGTCCCATGCTTCGGAGCACAATGTCGAGCAGTCTGAACCTGGCAAAGAGAAGGTCTTCCTACGCCCTCATGCTGAGAAAGAAGTTTCTCGTGCGCTTCACCACGTTACTGGTCTCAGCCAGCCATCCAGTGGTCTCATCGGCCGTGTTCGTCATTCAAATCTTCAGAATTCACGTCAGTCACCTTATCACAGCAGCTCTGATCAGCAAAGAAATGACTTCTACCATGCCCCAGCTATTCAGCCCGACTGGCAGATCACCCAATCCGGTATCAAGGTTCCTGTTCCTGTTCCGGCCCCCTTCACCGGAGATGAGATTGGCATGCAAGCAACAGAGCCATACAACGCAATTGATCACACGCGCATGGCCACAGTTGCCTCAGAAGATGGAGAAGAGCGCACTGGCTTAGAGGGAGATGAAGACTGGCGAACTGTCACCGATGACCGCGAATTCCCTACAGGCTTTGTGGGCAGAGTCATGACTGGTAGCAGCATTGCCAACGTCTCAGATGCACTTCTGGTTCAACATCAACAACAGCATCCTGTCGCTCACCACACAACTTCCCACAAAGGCCGTGAGCCCTCCACCACCCGAGCGAGAGCATGGTGGGAAAAGTCCACCCCTCTACCGTCGATCCCCTCTCGTTCTGCCTCTCCCTCCTATCCATCGCCTCCTGCGCGCGCACTGCAGAGTAGACAGCGAAGACAAGACGGCTGGGAGGAGATCGAGCTCGACCCCATGCCGGCTCCCTATCCAGACTTCTCTTGGGATCGCATCCGGAACCATCGAGCACATCACAATGAAGAGGCAGCCCGGCCCAGCCGCAACGAGTATGCCAACCTACCGTTCCCCCTGGTCCCCCGTGAGGACGCAGCCAAGCTTCAAGCTTTCCGTCGCGCAAGCGGCCTCGAGGACCATACTCTTTCAGGACAAATCCTCTCCCCCGGCCTACCTTCTTCCTCGAATGGTGGTAGCCACGTCTGTCCTCGCCCCGCCTTGAGAAAGAACTCTGCAAGATCATTCTTCTCCCGCACCGAGAACCCTGGCATCGATCGCCGTACCATCTTCATTGGTAAGTATTCAGTCTCCGCATTTCTATGCCCTACTACCCTCCCAATATCTACATAAAGCCCTCCCCTCCCCTCTCGCCTTGCTGCTTTCTTCCTCTTCTTCTTTCCACCACACTTTTCAAACTCAGGGTTGGTCACCCAATGTACAAAAATTCAAAAACAAAAACCCAAAAAAAACCTCAGCTCCAAACTTCTCCCACCTCCTTTCAAGATTCTGTTCGAATTTTGTTTGAAGAAAAAAAGGTCGAAGTTACTCCGGGGGGCAACAAACCCCCTTGCTCGAAGCAAGTCCTTTGCTTTCATTCTAGGCTCGCTGGAACTCGCTGGCTAACCTCGACTGCTTCTAGATCGCCAACAACACCCCTTTGGGCGGCCGACCCGCGAGTACTTCCCAACCCAGTACTCGTCGGTGTCGCGCCCCCAAACCACCACCGACCAGGCAAGGGCGAGGGAGAGGGTCCCCACCCCCAGCAAGATGGCAAACATGAGCCATCAAGCTGCGGCGGAGGCCCTCGCCATCGACCAGTCTGCGGGCCGCCGGGCCTCTCCCCACCTCTACTCCACCGAGGTGATGGAGAGGTACCGTGCCCTCCAGGCCGTCCGTCAACTCGGCGGCCGGGGCACGGATACCGAGCTCGCGGACATGGCGGCGACCGTCCGGGACCAGACCCCGCTCTCGCGGGGCGCGGTCCGCCGCCAGGCGGTCTTCTACTACGCGGTGATGGGGGCGACCCTGTTGCTGCCGTTCGTGGGGGCCGTCACCCTCGTCTGGTCGTGGGATCGGGTGTTGGCGGGCCTCACCGGCGGAGAGTGCACCGGCCTCTCCTTCCACCAAAGACGCAACCTGCGCATCATGCTGCTTGTCGGCATGGCGCTGTGGGTTGTGGCTTTCGTGGGGGGATTGGTCGCGTTCCTCTCTCTGCGCGGCTGAGCGCCGAAGTGTTTTCGGGGTTCTTGGTGTTTTTGTACAAGTATGTGAGTTCCCCTTTTCTCAGCACTCGATCTCCTCGTGAACAGGATTCTAACTTGGATAGTAGACTACGATACCACGGGGAGTCTGGGAGGTCACTGCCTACGGGCATACCCAGTTATGCCAACGTTTTTGCGGTCTTGTTCTTGGGGGAGGCGTGCGAGAAAGGAGAGGGTGGTGGTGGTGATGGTGATGGTGGGCGGCGGCGGCCGAGGGGGGGAAGAAGAACCCTGACTACAGGGGGGGGAGGGCGACACCTTTGATACCATAAGACCTCGTACCTCACCGGAGGCCTCATAATACACACCGTCGATCTCATGCCTCGTTTGACACGCTTCATGATATATCTGCCCGTGAACAGCCGCACAAAGGCGCCTAAACCCATAAAGTTCAGCTTCTTCAACAAGTCGGGTCAACAGCTGCGGCGCAACGAGCGATGAGATACAGCCTCTGGATCGTCACATCGATTAATCTTCCGCGAGCCTGTGGGCTATAGTATGTAAAGCTGCGCTCCGACATACTATACACAACCTGCAGGGGCAAGAGGCACTTGTTCGATAGAAAGGCCGAAGCTCCGGTTCCTTGCTCGAGTGGGAACACAAACCTCGGACGCAGCTCTCTCTCATCACGGAAATTTCGAGGGTTCCCGGTCTACTCGGGTTGGTAATGCTTCGGGCTGGTTGCACCAAGTCGAACAAGATTGACTGCACCTTGCTCAGTCCAGTCGATTTAGCAAGGCTGTGCCAACCTCATATGTCGAGTACATGCAAACGATACAGGGCCGCTCGGGAATCCAAGGTTGAAAATGCCAATGAAGAGCCTGGTCACAAAATGTACGCAAGTGGAACAAGTTCTTAAATGTGCTCATTGAATTATAGGAGCAACAACATGGTATCTAAACGCTCTAGCCACCTTCAAAGGGGAATGCCTACCCCTTTCAAGAGAAATACGCACTCAACCGCGACGGCGGGTGCTGGGACCCTTCTTGGCGGGCGTCGAAGTAGCCGACGAGGAACCGGTGGAAGGGGCAGCAGGGATGGGGACCTTCTGCTTGCCCTTGGCCTTCTTGGAGGGCGCGTTCCAGTAGTACGCCATCTGGGACGCGAGGACGGCGTTGAGGAGGAAGCCGGCGATGAAGTTGTACAGGATGAGCTTGTCGTCGACCTCCTGGAGGGTGGTGAAGATGCGGGAGAGGGAGCCGGCGAGGTAGTTGAAGACCTGTTGATCACACATGTTAGCACTTGAATCTCTCGAGGCTTTCCCACACGGGACGAGGAGAAATCGACTTACAGCAAATGCGCTGAGCTGCCCGGTGCCGCCCTCGGACCAAATCGCCAGAATCTGGGGGACCTTGCTAGCGACGCTCAACACGCCCGCGCCAGCCTGCAGGTATCCCAACGTCTGCATATCGACCAAGCTTCCAGCAAACAGCGTTCCCAGCGCAACAGCCAACGCCGTCACGAACACGGCAGCCAGGCTCGCGCGGCCAGTATAGTTGAGCACCAAGACGGTGATGATGACATTCTGGCCCATGATGAGCGCCGTCTCGCCGTAGGTGCTAAAGGGGAACTGATTGCGGTAGTTGTAGGCCAGCGAGACGAGGTAGGAGGCCGTCTCGAGGAGGTACGACAGCACGGAGATGCCCTCGCCAGACTGCGACGAGGTGAGCTTGCGGATCTGCGGCAGCTTGACGATGCTTGAGACGCCGACGATGCCGATACCGATGCCCTTGGACAGGCCGAGCTTGATGCAGTCTACATCCTCAACGTTGATGTCCAGCAGGAGGGACTTGTAGCAGTGCTCGCCGATGATGGAGACGCCGAGGTCGCGGATCGGGGCCGGGAGGTTGTGGGTGACAGGTTGGAGGGCGGAGCGAACGGCGTCCATGATTGCGGCTGGGGTGTCTGGCGACGGGGAACACGGGACAAGCTTGTACTTGGTATTGACTCAATCTATGCGTCGGCCGTCTTCGGAGGTCGTGTCGTCAGGCTATATGGGAGAAGTTGCGACAGATCCACTGGGAAGAGCAGATCAGTGAAGTGAAGAAAAAAAAAAGTCAGTAGATGTTGAGGGCCACCCGGCGGACACGTTGAAGGAAGGGTTGAGGTCACTGTGAACCCTGAGATGGAGGTAAGGGGGCAGTGAATTAAACCAGTCGGGGAATTTCAAGTGGAGAGCTTAGTTGCAGGAGTTGACCAATCTCAGGCCTGTGAAATCCTAGCTACAACACCCCACGTCATCCCTGCGCAGCACTGTCCGTTCGTTCAAGTCCCGTTGAATCGCGAGTGAACAATTCCCAATTCGCCATGTGAACCAACTCGGGATATAGTTGTCGGGTTTTTGTTGGAAATTCCTCTTCACACCTTGTCGGAAGCTTCCTCTAAGCCGATGTCGTATCCACTGAACGCCTAGAAACCATGGAACCAAAATGAACCCGAAATACCGATAAGTATCAGCAACGCCAGCAAGAACCCGCCTATCTCGATGGCGACATAAAGCCGTTCATTTCTTTCCCCTCTCCTTCTTCTGGGAAGCATTGAAACTCTTGATGAGAGCAGCGCACTTGCTTAGGTTCCCCTTTGGCTCCCAAGTATTCTGGTTCGAGCCGTACCCCTTCCACTTCACCATGTACATCTGCACCTTAGTCTTGGGGTCAACGCGTGCGCCAACAATCTTCTCAACGACGTAGAACTCCTCAGAATAAGTAGGAGAACTCGAAGTGCCTTTGACAGGGCTTTTCTTGGTGGCCTTCTTCGGGCGAGCCACGCCTCGGCCATGAGTGGTAACAGCCTGTCATGGTGTCAGTTTCATTGCGGTCTTGAAGTTATGCATGATAGTACTGCTACCTTTTTCTCTGGAACTGCCTTCTCGATTGTAGAAGCACGAGCAGATCGACGAAGAGCCGTGGCTAACGCATCAGAGAGATTAGAAGCCGTAAAGGAAGCAGGTGAAGACGAACAGAACGCAAGTGCATCCACTCCTGGGCTTACCTTTGGTCACCGGTCCAGCGGCAATCGGTTTACCAACCGACTTCTTGGACTTGGCTGAGCTAGCGTTTGGAGCCTTTCTGGGACGACCACGCTTCTTAGGAGCTTGAACCGGCGGAGGGGAAGCATCGTCTCTCTCAGTATCGCTAGGACCTTTCTCGTCGGGACCGTTTCCCTCATCGGAGTCGGAAGTATCGAGGGGATCTAGAGGAAGCCCTTTCTTCGTAGCAGGCGCGGCTCTGTTCTCGATCGAGGCTCGGACGCTCTGAGCAGACCCAGCTAGAGGCTCTTGGCCTTCAAGCAGCTTACGTCTCTTGCTAGCTTTGTTCGTGGCGGGTTGACTTGACTGGCGCTTTCTGCTGGCCGACTTCTCGGGGGCACCAGCAGGCTCGACCAAGTCAGACTCGATCTTCGGGATCAGGTCATCTTCGTCCTCATTCTCGTCTCCATTCGCTTTGCTGTATGGACCTTGGCGTTAGTGAGGGAAATAACAGAGGCGCCGAAAACTCACGCTGCAGCCGAGGAGGCGGCAAGCTCGTTCTGGGTCATTGCAACCTCTCGGCCCTTGAAGACTAGTGGCACCGACATCGTAAATGGGGATGATGGTGACGAGATTCTTGAGTAGGATACCTTGTCTAGAAAGAAAGTGGAATATCGCGAAGCCGTCCGGAAGGGTCAGATTGAGAAACCCGTGCACCTTCGTCTATCTTGAGTTAGATAGGTAGCTTGGGTAGTGATGGAGGGAGGAATAAGTTTCAATCCAGTCTACTCAAGTTGGAAGTAGGGTGAGGTTGCCGAGTCGGAAAATCATTGCCCAAGGAAAGAGCCCCAACGACCTGACTGAGCCGAGGAAGGTCCAAGGTGGGCACAATTCAGAAAAGCAAGGCAGTTGCTTGGGGAAAAGATCCTCTCGGGCGAGTTTGATGGAAGGTGGACAAATAAATAGGTACGTCCCTTCCTTCCACTCACACCAGGCCTGGGGTTCTAAGCTAGGTAATGTAAGGTAAGTCCGTACGGTGAGCTGCCCAGTTGAGTCGCCTGGGAAGTGCTTGATTTAGAATATGAATTAGTAAATTGGATAGTCCAAGTCAAAAAGATGCCTAAGTAGCCACGGCAGACGGGTATATAGGTCGTTAACCTAGCCTCGAGACAATCCTTCTCGTACCTACAATTGATATTTACCTCAATACTGACTTCAAAGGACCAAGATGCCAACAATGCACCAAAACCGTCCAGTATTGGCCAGGTGTTTATTACTAGAAGGTACCTTGCCTGCGGGAGCGAGATGCAAGGGCGAACAAGAAGTCTGGGATGGGAACAAAGAAAACATCTTGAGGGATCTTTGTGAAAATATATTTAGCACGAGCAATTGTTCACTACTCATTGTCGTCCTACTAACGGGCGAAAGCAACTGAGATGTGCTCACCTCTCCCCCAGTCGAGGTCTGGAAAATCGAGATCAAGTACAGCCCGCGGCTTTGCTTCTAAGTTTCTATCAGGCGCAACCTTAGATTGTTATGGCCAGGCCTGCTGGGACGGAGAACGGTCTGGAGGAGCCTCAGGCAGGGCTAGATGGGAACCACGTCAGAAGGTAGAAATGTAGCCAGCCGGACCTTTACTCATATCAATTCACCGCTGAATCAAGATCACCGAAACTTGTGTCAAGCTAAGGTACCTTGAATGACTACGCCAATGCCTGATGCACGTATGCTATTCTTTGACAAGTTCAACCCGTCCCTATGCTATGCTTCATCTTAATCATCGAGCTCCTCCACTCGCTTATCTCCAAAATCATGAAGTTGCCCTGACCTCGCCGCCTGCTCCACAGGGTTCTGGATATCAACGACACCTGTCTTCTTGAGCCTGATGATCTGTTAGCATGTGTCCGAGTAGTGGGACAAGTGCCATCTTGCCTTTCAAACAGGACGTATAGTCTCTCTGCCTCTCTCTCCTTTTCTTCTTCTGTCATCTCCGGAAGTTCAACGTGTTTTTCCTTGTCTATGAACTGTCCCGTAATGGGGTTGACGGGCCGCTGCTCCTCGCCTGTGCTGAACGCTTCGGCAGCACTGGCAGGGATGGGAATGTTGTTCTGGAACAGGAAGCCTGATGCAAAGCCGTAGCCGACGTTCTCAACAAACTTTGAAGCATCCTTGTCTGACATGTCGAAGAGAAGATGGGAGATGGCCTCCCGAAGATGAGGAGTCAGGGGGTTGGTGGAGTTGCGCAATAAGCGCGACGTCAATGAGGTACCGCGGCCAAGAACCTCCTTTCTGTCCTGCTCAGTAGGAAGAAGCTTCTTCCTAATAGACGTTTTGGCACCGTCAGGAGCGCCATCGTGCACACGCCGCAAGACACCTATCAGCGGCGTTACCAGCTGCTCCAGTTCATTATCGGGATATGCCTTCAGAGCCGCGTCTAGTATCTCAATAAAACGATCCGCTACCTTTGCGGGTTCAGTCTTGGGATAAAGAGCTCCCTGGACATCTTTGTCCTCCAACTTGAGATCTAGCAAAGCATTGACAAGGGTATTGAATGGTGGATCGAGTGGTTTGTCTTCGGGAATGTCATGCTTCCAAAGTAGTGCGATGATGTGTGGAATGGCGCCTGTGAATGCTCCCACCTCCGAGGGGCAGAAATGCGAGACGTTGAAAAGTAGCTTCAGAGTCTCGTTGAGCGCCATGTCTTCCATAGGATCGGCTGACACATGGGTCTGGGAACTTCCCAAGCGCTTTTGGTGCTTGGAGAGATTCTCAATGACGATATCGGCCAACCTGTGTTTCTGAATCAGAGCAAGAAGATCGATTTTGGTTCCGTAGGTGGTGAGGAACAAGACTCTGGAGACCAGGAACTCATCGTCGAAGCTGTCATTCTTCAGTCTCCTGCAAGCTTGGTCCTCGTAGCCAAGGTCAACAAATGTTTGGCGAGCCTTAGGATTCAATAACATCGTGTTGGCCAAAACCCTGAGAGCTGCCCTTGCCGTAGAGTTGGACGGGCTTACGAAGGCATGTCTTGTGAGCATCTCGATGCCCTGTAGTTTGTTAGTATCAACAGCACTCGTAGGAGCCAGATGAAATGACCTCTGGTGTAAAGATAGGATCAGCGTTGGTAGGGTCCCGCCCATAGATCTTTAGCTCTTCAAGAGCAGCATCACGCTCTAAGATGTAATGTTAGCTGGATGACTGAGAGAAGCATTGCATCGTAGTTCAAACTTACGATGAGGGAGCAGGGTGGGTTTCTTCAGGTCGTCTTCCAACTTCTTCATAAGAGCAGTGACAGCCTCAAGTTTTGCTGAAGAATTGTCAGTGAGACAAGTTCATGGGCCTGGCCTGGTCGGGCAACCTACCAGGACCGGCCAGGTTGGCCTGCATGGCGAGGGGCTGTGACATGGTACGGCGGGCGGAGCTGTGCTTGTAGTCGGGATCGGCAACGGAGCGGAGCTTGGGCGAGCCCGGCCGAGCAAAGCTAGGGGAACTTGATTTGCGGCAGACCCTACGTTCCTTGACGCTCAGCATTCTCTTCAACTTGGAAGCCATGATGGACAGCACACTTCAGAAAGGAATGTGAGATGCAAAGACAAGATTGGATTACCTTTTGGGGATCACAAGATGGAAGATGATCACTTCCTTCAGTGGCGAGAAAATGATATGCGGTTCAACGGATGTGATTGTGGCACTCGATCTCGAATTCAAGTGGCTTGATGTCTGACCGACCTCGACGATTACGGCCTACCTTAGGTTCGGTAGTGCATCAACCACAAATAGCTAAATCTGTCCAGCTTCGATTCGTGTGGGTGATGTAAGTTTGCCAACACCCAGTCGACCTTGTTGAATGTGCAAGGTAGAAGATATTGTTGATTTGTTGGTGTTGTCGTTTGTTAAGTGAAGATGTGGCTGTGGTGGAATGTCGAGGTATCTGGCTGAGAAAGGGGAATGAGCCAGATGGAAGACTGGCCGTGAGACACCAGCAATCCTTCCTTCCGTTCCTCCACCGTTGTTACACAAGAAGAGGGGCACTCGGTGGCCCGCTAGGCAGTTGGCAGTTGACGCGAGCGAACAGACCGTGCGTGCACTTACGCAGTACGCAGTATGGGGTGCGCAAGCCACACCTGTGGCAGAGTGCCTGTCTGATCTTAGTAAGCATCCTTCTCGAAGCGGTGGGGCACTTTCCATGTTGCTATGGTGCGGAACACTTCCATTTGGAAGGCACGGGGGATGCGAATTTGGAGACTGCGGTGGATGCCATTCATTCCACTGCCCCACTCTTTGACGGTCGGCGGCCCAACCCCCGGGCAACCAGGCAGCGCCAACGACTGGGGTACACGACATGCACGGGCCAGTTGTTTAAGTGGTTTTCGCGCTCAGCTCGCGTTTTTTACGTGAAATCGTGGACGTGTTTAAGCATCCTCAAGCGCTAGCCAATTAACCAACCCGCTCCACCCTTATATCGAGAAGAGAAGGTCGTGCTGAGGTGCAAAAAGTCGTGTACTTGCGCGAACTTGCTACGGATACCTGACCAGACAACCCCGACCCCGTGTCCCAAGTCACACTCCTCCGTAGTCGTCCGTACACGGCTTCGCTCCTTCGACCGTCTCCATACCTCACTCTCGTTTCCGCCGGAAAGCCCACATCCTCCCGTCACTCTCTTCCATTTGCATAGTGAGCGAGATTTGTACATTGCCTTTGGTTTTACGCATACGCATCGTCATTTCCTTCGTTTCCCCTGGCTGGAGTCCGACGCACTTATGCGCCAGTCGACATAGAGCAGAGCTTGCCCGAGTCTGGTAATCCCTTCCCACTCGACGGGAACCTCTACGCAACCATGGGATCTGTTGAAGTTGTCTCGAGCCGACTAGAGTCGTTACCCCCTCGTCCTCCGACACCACCTCGCGAAACCAGCCTGGCTGCCGATGCCACCACTTCGAAGCATCTCCTCGTCCTCCCTCCTTCCTCAGACCCTCGATCGAGTCTCCAGACTCCACCGAGCGTATACTCACCACTTTCCGGAGCTGACTCCACGAACCCGAGCGGACGAAGAGCAAGGAAACGTGTGGGCTTTTCTGCCCAGGCGCAATACAACGAAGCCCCAAACTACCCAGGTCTAGCTGTCGCCAAATCCCGATCATCGCCCTTGTCGGCGCCGTCCTCGACTCAGCCCAAACCTGTCAAGAGCATCCTCAAACAAACCTCTTCGCCGAGTCCCCTGAGTTCAAGTCTCAAGCCAGATAGCTTGACGACATCAGCAAACATATCAGACATGTTGGAGTCAACGGTGAAGCAGCTCGCCGGAGCAGACAGGGACTCCAAGCGGGATGCCTACACAACATTGGTCATGACGCTGAAGACGTCCAACAACCTCCCGGACCGAATCGCCCTTCAGTCCAAGATGGGCCTCTTCGTGCAGTTCATCCAACGAGACATCACCTCCAAGAATGCCACCAACGGAGGGCCAGATGCGCCTCTTGTCAACAACGCTCTTTCTCTTCTCGCTACTTTTTTGCATTTCCCCGCCATTGCCTCGACGATACCCAGCGATTTCGGCATTTTCTTTATAGATCACTGCATTCGATCCTTTGAGGATCCTGCAACACCGAAAGATGTGGCTCGGCATCTAATGCAAGCCGTCGCTACGCAAGACTTCTCCGCAAAGGTCTTGACCTCGGATCGCGTCCGCCGCCTCATAAACGCCCTCCGCAACATCGAAGACAACCTAAAGGGAAAGAGCATCGTCATGTCTCGAATTCTCATCTATAAACGCCTGGTTCAACAGTCACGCCAGTTGATGGTGCTTCACTCCGATTGGCTAAACGACCTTTTCACGGACATGCTGAGCAGGGTCAAAGAACTGCGATCTGCAGCGATATCTCTTGGTCTGGAAGCGGTCTACATATTCGGGAAGGAGAAGTCACTGTCTCGGAAGGTGATGGAGCTCTTTGATACATCCATTGAAGAGATGAAGTTCGCAGAGTATTACCATCAGCAACTAAGAACCATGGCAAAGGACAAGGACGACAGGCAACTTACAGCTTCAGTCCCCAAGATCTGGAGCGTCATCATTGGCTTATTGCGCTGCCCTCTTGACAAATGGCAGTTCTTCAACCAATGGCTGCAGCTCATTCAGATGGGCTTCAACAATAGCGATCACCCCCAAACTAAGCAGGAGGCGAATTTTGCATGGAACCGTTTCGTCTGGTCCATGCATACCGAAGGCCAGTCTTTCGTCAAGCTTCTCCCCATACTTTACCAGCCACTAGGCAGCCAGTTGAAGTCAAAGTACACAAACAAACACACACGAGAGGTCGTTTTCGGCAGTGTGTGCAACCTCCTTTACTACACCTTCAAGCCGGGGACGAACAGTGCTCTTCTCGACACCTACTGGGACATTTGCGTCAAGCCCTTGATAGAGCCACCAAAAGCGCAAGCAAGGAACCCCGACGCCGTTGATGAGCATATGCGGCAGATAACACTAATTCTCACCGGTCTTTTTGACTCGACAACACCTCGGATTTGGAGGGAGGAGCGTATTAGAGAGACAACTCTTGCCCGGCCAAACGAGCTGCCAGCTATTGATCCCAAGTGGCTCCGACGCAACGCTGCTCGTGTTTTTCAGACTATGGAACCTATCATGGATAGACACTTTCTCGAGCTCTCGGACAAGAACAGCCAAATCCATCGCTTGTGGCGCACTTTGGTGGGGGCCATTGTCTCGGCCGCCTCCAAAGAGATCAAAGTTTCTGTCGAGACCGCAGCCTTCATTTCCCAAGTGTGCGGTCTTCTGCTAAAGCATTGGGAGAATGGCTTGACGGATATTGAAGATCCTACTCCTGAGATGGCGACCAAGTTCCTGAACAGCGCCCGTGAGCTCATCATAGTCGCTGTAGAGGCTCTGGGTCTTCGGCCTTTCACCGAGAAGATGATCTCTCTTAGTCGTCTTCATACCTTCACACCTGTGTCAACGCCGTCTCATAAGCCGGCGAAGAACGCTGGTGACGCCCGGACTCCGCTACAACATTTGATCGGCTTGGTCTCTCGGCTTCCCCCGGGTGTCCTGGACGGGGAGGAGTACGTCGAATTCTTCAAGACATTCTTTGCACCTTTCTTAGTCCAGAAGTCAGCAAACTCACGGTTGGAGCTGGCACAAGAGATGCTGTCAGCTACTCCAATTTGGTCGCCCCCGGTCAATCAACTTCCCTATGCACCATGGGTATTTGCTGCGGAGTGCCTATCGGCGACCTTCAGCACACCCCAAAACAGCACTCCGACAATTAGCTCAACAGTTGAGCCGTCACTCGGTCACGAATACCGCACCGTGGTGCGTCTCCTGGAACGAGGCTGGAAAGAGACTTCAAATCTGCCCTGGGAACCCTGGTGTTCGCTCTTCGCGAAGTTGTCAGCCCGGTCTTACCAGGAGACTGGCGAAGCTGGACGCGCTTTAAGCACTATTGAGCCGCTTGCCAAAGTCATCCGGGAGTCTATCCCTGCCGATCATGCCTTGCCGCTGTCGACAAAGACACTTCTTGCAACAACTGAGCTTCTCTCCGTTGCTAGCCACCCATTGGACAGACAGGCATTGGAAGCTGCTCGACGCAGGTTGTGGGGTACAGCAGTTGCGGGACCTAGATCATCCTCCTTTGATCCGTTCGATAACTTTTACAAACTGGTCAATGAGGTGATGGAACGACTCTACGAGGCCGGCGAGCGTGGAGATCTGGACGAACTTGCCACCCAGCTTCTCAGGGCAACCGGTTCCTTCCTTTCTCGCTGCAACCCGGAGCTTGTTTGCAGAACTGTATCGAACTTGGAGAGTGGGCTTGCCATGTGGATCCGGGACTCGCAGGGCATTTTGAAGGCCCGACAGAGCCCTGCTGCATCTGAAGCTGTGAGTCTTACTACTAACAGAGAATTCTACTTTACTGACCAACAGCAGGTTAAGCATCTCTGGGAGACCGTTTCCAAGATCATTTTGCCTAGCGGCAAGCCAGAAGAAGTGCAGCTCGAAACATTCGAGGAACTTATCTGCGCTGCCTTTGAAAGCAAACACCGCCATATTGTTAACTCTGTCGCAGAGGCGTGGAATCGGATTTACGAGAATGCGGAACAGATCCAGTACCCTGAACATCTCAAAGCCGTCTTACTGGGCATTCAACCGGTTGTTACCCTCGTTCTTCCAGGCTTGGAGATCGCCAGTGTGGCGTCTACGGACCAGAATCGCTCGTTCGTCGAATCGCAGGACGACATTGAGATGCTCACCGTATCCTCCACACGTTCATCTCGAAAGAGAGCTCAGAAACTGGCTACATCCAACCAATCATCGCCTCTCAGCTCTGTCAAGCTGTCGCTCTCTGCGAAGAAGCAGCTGGACAACACTACACCGATGAAGGGTCGTGGAAGGCCCCGGCGTAGCGCTGCAACCAAGGCGCGGTTGAGACATGACGACTCTCAGATTCAATTCGCGCCCATTGAGAAGTCTCCTTTGAACCCAGCAGTCAACGCCGAGTCTCAAGTTCTCACCGAACGCCAGAAAGAAATCAGGGAGAGACAGAAGGATGCCGCGGCGCTTTACCCAGAAATGCGGTCAAGCCCTCAACAGCAACAACCACAGGTCACTGAGGAGAAGTCGACCGCCCCTGAGATGATCGTCGAGACCCCCAAAGATGTGACACCTAAGCGCAACGCTAGGTACGAGGAGTTTGTTAGCTCGACCCCGACACCTCGCCGAGGTCAAACGATGGCCATGGCAGATAATGATCAGGAGATGACGGATCCTCCTTCTTCACCTCTGGAGCCCCGACCTTTCCCTCTGCTGCCTCAGATCAAGTCGCGATCTAGCAGTCGCAGCGAGCTAGAGAACTGGCAGTTTAGTTCTTCTCCTGTGTCTGGCTCTCCATCTCCCGATGCCGCCGTCATGACCGATGAGCCTACAGATCTCAACTTGGCCGATAGCGCAACCTCCCAATGTGTCCCCCGAGGAGGTAGCCCGGATCTGTCAGCGGTAGATGACTCGTTCCAGATGGTCCCCTCAAGTGCCGTGGAGGAGCCGGAGCTCCCACCGCCTGCCTTCGAGACCGCAAAGGAGACGCTGCAGCCCGATCAATCTCAGCATGATATTGCGGAATCCTTCGCAGAAACTCTTCCTGACCCTGCGCCATCAACCCCCAAGAACAACCGAGTGACTGGCGTAGAGGAGCCCAGATCTGGTCAGGAAGTCTTTGTCGACGCGCCCTCAAGCCCGCAACCCACAGTACTTACCAGGTCCGCCTCGCGCGCAGCTGCCATCAAGGATCGCTCCTTTGAGATGAGTGACGGAGACGAAAACAGCATGTTGAGGCTTGTCGTCGAGCTCGACCGTAGGCGGTGCGAACTCCCGATCAACGATTACCCTGCCATTTCCCCTCCAAAATCTAATAAGGGTCCCAGAAGCGCCAAGAAAGAGAAGCCTCCAGTGCTTGACTGCATCACAGTTCGGGGTGAAGATGACGAAGAGGAAGACGACGAAGAAGAGGAGGAAGAAGACGAGCCAGCGGAGCTTGCTCTCTCACAGGTCCAGACAAGAGCCCGCAAGAGCAAGTCCCATTCGCCCGGAAGACCCTCTACGCCAGTCACCCGTTCGGCCGCTTCATCCCCGGACAAGTCAGCTAGGAAGCGGAAGAGGGGCGGTGCTTCCAACGTCGATACCCGCCACAAGAAGAGGAAGTCTACCGGCCCCTCAGAAATTGTCGAGTCGTCCCAGATCACCATGTCCCCGGTGCTTGGGGAAGAAACCCCCCGCCGTCGTCGCAGCCAACGCATCAATGTCAACGACAGCCCCTCGAAACGCTCCGTGGATCTGGATGCCGAAGTCAACTCTCAACTGGTTAATGAGCAGGAGGAGGCAGACTTCCGGGCGAGTCAATCATTCGAGGAGCCGGAGTTGGAGCAGACAACAACAATGGCACACGAGACGGCAGAAGACTCCATGGATGTTGATGACGCCGATGCCACTACTGTCGCTGAAGCAACCCCGGTCCCCGAAGCTCCTGTCGAAGAAGCCGCCAAGGACGTCAACATGATTGATAATCTGAGCGGCGTTCTTGCCAGTCTTCGCTCAGCAGCACTATCACGGGAGGAGGTATACAAAATGGAGGATATGCTCATGGATATCAAGAGAGAGCTCTTCGCCGCCGAGGCTCGTGGGCGAGCTTGAGCAGAGTTCTACTACCACTACCGACACTGACGCGGAATGCAAACATCCGAAAACGACCCGCTACCGCATGTCATCATTTCCCTTGTTGTTTCTTGCTTACTGGCCTCGCGAGGACACTGTCAATACGCCTCCGCCACGCCACACATACATGTACATTCACGACGACGATGGGTGTGTCAGCAACACCCACCATGCATTGTTGGCGTAGATCTTTGGTTTTATGAGTTGAAGACGAAGAAAGCAGAAGAAGAAAAGAGAAAAAAAACATTATTTGGTTTTTTTTTCTCGTTAACTTGTTCTTGTATGGAATCTGGGTATAAGGGAAAAATTCATGGCATGAAACTGGATTGAAGTTGGGGAGGAGAGGGCACGGGAACGAGGAGGGGAGGAAAGGGGGACGGACACACCATCCTCGACTTTATCATGTATTAGATTGTTGCAAACGCATCTGGAGGGTTCATCGCCGCCCAGGATAATGAAAAGAGACCAAAAAGGAAAGCACAAAAAGAAATAATGATGAGACCTGTCATGGCATTACTGAGTATCCTTTGCACATGTGAATCAAGGGTTGTATGTGTAAGAGTGTGCGTGTGTTTCTGCCGCATCAAGCGTGATGTATTCATTCAAAAGGGGGTAGTTTCCGGGCCTGCTTTCCCTTAACGCGCGCGCCTGCTGGTTCATGATAACTTTCGGCCTTCACTGTCTCTCCACGCCTGGCCGTCTAAATATCCCTTCTAGCTCAGAAATTTTCCTTTGGTTAGGTTGGTCCCGAGATTCTTTTTTCCAGTTATTGCTTTGAACCCTCCCAGGCTCTGTTTCCCGTTCCCTCACGCACCCTCACTTAAGCGACGTGACTTGAACCCCCCTTCTCTCTCTCATTCTCACAGCTTTCCCCGCCCCATCATCCCCTGGCATCAGTTCGAGCTCGCCGTAATGACCTGGGCGCCCTCGAACGCGTCGCCGGGCTCGAGCTTCTGCCACTCCTTGACGGCGCCGGGCTCCACGCACAGCATGTTCTTGTAGCCGTCCTTGGGGGCGAAGTCGGCGATGCCTTGCGCCTTGTCGACCCAGGGGTTCCAGACGACGACGTTGTCGAGGTTGTCGCGGACGACGGAGAATACGGGCTTGCCGCTCTCGAGGACGGTGACGGGGGCCCGAGGGCCGCCGGTGGGGGTGTAGATGCGGTCCGTCTCTTGGGTGATGGTGATGTCGCCGGACTGGGACTTTGAGGCGCCATTGTCGACTTTGTCGGTGTAGGCGGCGCCGTCGAGGCCTTGCACTGAGATCTTTGTGATGTCCTGTTTGTTTTGGGCGAGTTGCTGTTAGTTTATGGACTTGGGGGGGATAGAAGCTTGGTATTGAGGGAGGGAAAGGGGGGATGGGACGTACGTTGACGCGCAGGTAGGTGTGCATCAGGACCTGGCAATCAAAGGCCTCCTCGCCCTCGTTCGTGATAACCAACGACGTCGACAGCGTCTCGCGGTCGAGCGACACGCTGTAGATGGCGCCAAACTTGTACCCCCACTTGGCCTGGGTCTCGGCGTCGAGGTTGGCCGAGGACAGCCCAAAGTCGAGCTTGACGGAGGACTCTGAGCCGGCGGACCCCTCGCTGGTGGACTTGCCGAGGAACTCCCAGCGCGAGCTGCGCGCGAAGCCGTGCTGGCTCAGCTTGGCGGTGGGCGGGTGGGCGTCGGAGGGGGGACCGAAGACGGGGAAGACGAGGGGGATGCCGCCGCGGACGGGCTTGGAGCCGTCGAGGACGGTGGACTCGGAGAGCCAGAGGCGGTCTGCGCCGGCGGCGGATTTCCACGAGAGGACGGTGGCGCCGTGGAGGAGGACCTCGACGGACTCGCCGGTGGGGAGGGTGGCGGAGACGCGGGTGTTGTTGTGGGTGATGTCGACGGTGGCCTGGGGCGGGAGGCCGGGCGTGGTGGCCAGGGCGGTGGGCTTGTTGGGCCGGTCGACCATGTTTGCTGCTGCTGTGTCGCGGGGGGGTTATGGAGGTTGAAGGTGAGCTTGGTGATGTGAAGATGCAGAGAGACGGGAGATTCGTTGCTGTGTGTATGGGACGATGCTTCTTCTGAGGTATGTTCGCGCGGGGTAGGATTTCGAGGCGTTTGTTGGAATGAAGATTATGGGAGATGCGGGGGGGCGGCTACTCTTGAGCAACGGGGTTGGTGTGAGAGTTGTAGATATGCAAGAGGTTCTATCCGAGATGGGAGGAGAAGAGGTTGTAATCGGGAGGAATAGTTCGGGCGTTGGTGGAAAGTTGGGTACAATGCAACAAGCAACAATCGGATACAATGGCAACGGGTGGATGCCGGCTGCCAGTGACAAGGTCCCAGCAGATTCAGAAAAGGTCGTGTGTAAGCAAATGTCAACGGGGGGGTCTGTGTCTCCAGGTAGGTAATGTTAGTCAGGCACGGAAAAGTACCTTACGATGCTTACATAGGTAAAGTCACGTACCTTAGCTAGCAGTCTTAGGTAGCGGAAGAGGAGGGGGAGGTCGGTCAGCTTGCTGCGTTGGGATGTCTGCGTTGTCTACCTACCTACGTCTGAGGTGAGAGAGAGGGGAGGGGGGCAACCCGGAGCTGGGTGAGGGGGAGGGGGAGGGGCAGCCCTGTCTAGCGTGTTCTAAGGCGTGAAAGGGTGCCCTGTGCTGGAGGGGACCTGGGAGTAAGGCAATTGTTGCCCATTCCGTCATGTCTTCCCCACTTGCCATCGTCACACCCAGGAGCTCTTCCCTCTCTTTTACCTTAGCACGTACTTAGGTAAGGTACTCCGTACTGCTTCACTGTTTCTGCTGGCATGAATGATGAAGGTGTTCTTGCGAAGGGAAAATCTGCAACCAATCGAGAAGAGGGGATCTCCCCAAGCTGCGGCACCTCTGGAGCTCCCTTTTGTTTGTGAATCCGAGCAAGGGGTCAAATTTGCCCCCTTTCTTCTCTTTCATCTTTCATCAGGAGCTTCTAAAGCCTAAAGGTCGCGAGGCCACCACACCCCCGCCTGTCATTCTGAAACGAGCTTCATCCTCAACCAAGCTCCCCTCGACCACACCCCCTGTTTTGCCAGAGCCTCGGCAAACAACGACAAAACGAATATCTGCACACTTTCTGTATGAGTTATAGAGATCGTGATAGAGGAAGCCCACTTCGGGTCGTAGCCGAATCTGTCTCTCGCAATGATCCGAGAAGCGTGAATGTCAATGATGTCTCTAGGCCAGCCCGTTGCTTACTACATACCTCATCAAGGAAGGCCCAACACCTCATGTTGAATATCGGACATCTTTCTCAAGCACAGTGCACTTACTTTTGAGAGAGCAACATAGATCCAATCCTGGATGACCTCGGTGACAAGATAATCAGCAAAGCGTTCGTTTTCTTCGATAACAAGGTACTCCGTACCCAGAAAGGTTCTTCTCGGCCGAAACGCGTCAGGGGCCCAAGGAAACTTGCACGAAGCAAAAAGTGGATGATCGAAGCTCCCGTTTGGTTTCTGTGGAGATGATGAAGGAGGGAGGCAACGGTATCACCGTATCAAGAATTCCCAACCGGAAGGAGCCCCGATGAATTGGGTTTCTAAGCTTCTTCGGGTGCATATTGCCTTGCTGACCGACCGGCCGAGAATGCTAGGTTATCTCGTTCCCGGTTCAGGCCACCAAAAGGATAAACACGATTCAAGGCCGGCACATCGAACGGATGAACACATGAACAGTGAGCAAGTGGTAAAAGTCGTGTGAATAACCCCTTTCCCATATCTATCAACGAAATAACTCCCAGCAGCGTACATGAATAATACAGATAAAAAAACACAAATCATGACTTTTGCACCTTGAACCCGATACTATCCCGATCGTCCCTCACCACCCGTCCCCATTCCAGGAGCAACCGGAACAGGTAAATCTCCATGTCCTCCCTCCGCAGAGCCTTGTCCACCCATCGCGCCCCCTGCGTCGCGATCCACTCGGCGTCCTCCCACCGCGCCTCAAAGTCCACCTCCCGCCCGTTGAGCTTGCCCCGGCCCTTGAGCCCGACAAAGTACGCCACCGTGCTGTGGAGGGCGTGGAACCGCGTGTCCACGGGCACGAAGTGCAGCCACGGGATCAGCCGCTCCGAGTACCACTCCCCAAACACGGACGACATGAGCGGCACGCTGCCCGGCGACCGGAGCGTCCGGAGCATCTGCGGCGGCGGCGCCGTGTCCTCGTCCAGCAGCATGACGTAACGGTGGTTCAGGGGATCTTCCCCGGAGGCGGCGACAGGCTTATGTCCCAGCTCCGCCTTGGCCGCCGCGCAGCCCGGTGTCTTGACGTCGTCGCACGCGTACTCTGCTATGCCTATATCGAACGGGAGGATGGCGTTCGCCTCCCGCGCGCGGACAATCTCGTACGCGTACCAGCTGCCCTTGGACGGCGCGCCGAGCATCATCGTGACGTCTTCCGCGGCCGTCGCGTTGTTGACCAGGTGGACGAGCCGGTGCTTGTGGTTCCCGCGCAGCGCTTCATCGCTGATGGGCTTGTCCCCAATCTTGCCCCGCCAGTACACGCTGTCCTTGCGCTGCCGAAAGTCCTTTTTATCCTCTGGCTCGTCTTCGGCCAGCGGCATCAGCGGTAAGAGGATATCGTTGAAGCCGTCAGCCTTGAATCGGCCAAAGATGGGCAGCAGCTCCTGCAACGGCTTGACCGGGGGCGCCGATGTGTGGAAGCTGTGGAGACGGGTGAGGTCTTGCTGGTCGCAAAGGCTCTTGGATTGCGGATAGTTCCACATGAACTGCTCGTCTTCGTGCCACTTTACACACGAGGTGCAGAAGTCGCGGACGTTCCAGTGGAGCCCTGACCTCCCTGGGGTGTTGGTCGGGCACACGGAGGCTTCCATGTCCCGCCATGCTTTGGTCGATTCGTACATAGCCTGCTTGGATTGAGGAATCGCCGGTGAGCCTCCCACGGCCTTCAACTCCGCGTTTCTCTCAACGTTGCCTTCAGGGGATGGGTTTTCACCAGAACCTCCAGCCGAAGCATCCTCTATCGAACGCGACGATAGAAGCTTGAACTTCTGCTTCATTCCCGTGAGTGTATATCTATTGAGCTCAGACCACGGTGTCAGGACCCGAGGCTGGTTGCTCAAATTGATAGGCAACTTCATGTCGGATAGATGCTCGACAAAGCCCCCGATCATGGCCACGAGCTCGTCTAGAACCTTTTTGTTTGCGTCATTGCCCTCGTAGTTGTGGGTAACCTGTTTGTTCTCGATCGTAACCACGGCGATATGAGGCTCTTTGGGTACCCTCTCATTATAGGCCTGCCGGATCGCCTCCGGCTTAACACCCCAGAAGGGCAGGATATCGCTCTCCATCTGCTCAAAGTGGTCGATAATGACAGACTTTCGTGCCTTTGCGAATTCGTACCATTTGTCAAAGTTGGGAGGCGGGTCTCTCCCGTAGTGCCGCTCGTGGTACACGTCGACGGCGACGTTCAAGTTGTCGCTGGTCATGGCATGGCGCATCCATCGATCGGATTCCACTCGGACATCGTAGATGAGTCTATTCAGCGGGTGCTGTTTGACTGTTGCCGACTTGAGAAGCCCGTAGATCGTCATGCCGATGAACATGGAGACCATGAGCACGAGGATCAATGCTCTGGGTATGAAGAGGAGCGAGCGGACGTTGGTGCTATACAGAAACATGCTGTAGCCGAGGACCAGAAGGTACAAAGGCCCGATGGCGCTCAGCCTGGATTCCATTTGCCATTTCCCAATGTGCATGATGTTCTGGGTGGCGGCCGTTAGGCCGCAAATGAAGGTGATGATACTAGTAGGAGTTACGGGATTTGTCTCATAGACAAGGATGCTCAGCGAGGTGACGAGAACCGCAAAAGCGAAGCTATCGATGAAAATATCAAAGATGTACAGGGAGTCGATCCCGCTAAAGGAAGTCGGGTATCCCTCACTAGCGGAAACGAGGGGTGAGATTAGGATCTGGAAGACTTTGATAAAGACTCCCGAGAGGGCCAGAATGGTGCCGAGGGTCCTCAAACGGAGCTTCGTTGTCTTGGTCCAAGCCAGAATGCGCCAAAAAAGGGAGACGATGACCGCGTCCAAGAACAGTCCGAGTAATTGGAAAGCAAGAGTGGTCATCCGGCTGTCCGATAGAGCGGAACAGAAGAAGGTTGACCTGGGATCTTGCGAAATGGCGACAAAAGTGCCGTAGCTAAAGAGGCAGGCGCTTCCAAGCGCCAGCGTTCGGGAGCCGTTTGCCCATACTGCAATGTCGTCGCTGATGCTTGCCCATGGGTCCTCCTCAGGGGGTGGTGGTCGGGCTCTTTGATAGTAGAGAATGTGATAGAGAACCAGATAGATACACAAGAACGACTATTGCGCCGTGTCAGTCTCGTTGTTCACCTGACGATAGAGGCATGTCCGCGACTCACCTGTACTCCCGGCACAGAGCATTGTAATTGGGCGGTCACGCGATGAAAGACCTCGAGACGGAGAAAGATGCAAAAGATGAGCAACGGGGCAAAATATCGCCGCGGTCTTGCGGGGATCGTCTGCTCAAAGGTGCTCTTAGAGCCCGCGCGCTCATCTGAGTAGAGATGTTCAGCACCGGCCACGGTGAATCTTCTCACAAGGCATAAGACGAAACATACCGAATCTTCCGTCCGCGCCGGGGAGCCATGCGGCGAGATAGCTCGCCAGCCATGTCAGACCTCCCGATAGCAGAAGTATCAGAACGGATGAGAGACGTGGATACTCTGGAACATCATTGCGTCAGCGGGAGAAGCTTCTTCCCGTTTCCCACGTGGTGAACGGGGATAAATTAAAGTCTTGGCAGACTCGGCCCCTACCGATCAGAGAATGTCCCTCAACGTTGGAAGATATCCAGAGAAAAGAACCAACAACACTGTGATTGTATCAGAATTGAAATTGGGTATCATTGGGAAGAATTGGGGATCCTCTTACCACAGCGCCGTCAGATGTATTTGCGCATCGCGTGCCATTGAGGGAGACTTTCACCAGCCCAGGTCAGGGTGGTCGTTTCGCTTAACAACGCAGCCACGAGTGAAATCATGCGGTCGACTAGAACCACACGAGTCGTTTCGAAATTCAACAGACCATTGAAATTTCAGTATATTTCTCTCAGTCGTAGGAGGGAATTGATGGACGTGGAATGTGTACCGGCAGGCAGTCGTCGTCCTTCCTTCACAGGGGGTTGCCAAGTTGTCGAATTCTTACATAATCCAATTAAACATCCCCCCTTAACAGGGCAAAAGACGCGTCCTTCCTGGCCCGTACCCCCTAGCACCGCCCCCTTGAACCGCGTCAAGCTTCCCACCTGCCCTCCACTTCAATCCCGACCGCTCCGCCGCCGACCCAACTTTCCGCCGTCCGTCCCGGCACCGACATGTGCTAACATCCCACACCACCACCATCCTCCGCCAAATCTCGAATTCCGCAACGTCGATTGCCAGACAAACCACCTAGCCAAACCTCCTAGCAACCTTTTTTTCCCTTAGTTCTGGAAACAATAACGGCGACAACTCCCCCCCAAATGGCGCAACGATGGCCGGCATCAACGAAGCCCCCCTCATCAAACGCCTCGCCGTCCCCGGCTCCTGCGCGCTGATGGGCTTCCTCTCCGTCTCCTCCCAGATCCTCTTCTACGTCGCCGACGACTCCCTTGCCCCCGGACGACTCACCCGCTCCGAGACCTACACCTTCAACGCCCTCCTCGCCTGCCTCTGGTACACATACTACAAGTCCTGCACCGTCGACCCGGGCCGCTACCCCTTTCCCGACGCCGCCGTCGTCGAGGTGCCCGAGCCGGACGAGTATGGCCTCGTGAGGCGCTGGTGCAAAAAGTGCGCCGCGCCGAAACCGCCTCGCGCGCATCACTGCCGGCACTGCGCGCGCTGCGTCCCACGTAAGCAGCACCAAACGTCCCCTCTCGTTCTAGCTACCCCTAAGCCTCATGTAAACACAATGTACTGACATCCGGTTCCCCGGACAGGCATGGACCACCACTGCCCCTGGACAGGAAACTGCGTCTCCCTCACGACATTCCCCCACTTCCTCCGCTTCCTCGCCTGGACAAACTTCTCCCTCTGGTACCTCGCCAGCCTCCTCTACGCCCGCTTCGCCGCCATCTGGGACAACCGCCTCCTCCCCTCCTACCTCGGCCCTTCCCTCCCCATCCTCGTCCTCCTGACCCTCGACACCTTGATCTGCTTCTTCTCCTCCCTCGCCCTCGGCATCCTCTTCTTCTCCACCGTCCGCGGCTGGGTCCTCAATGAGACCATGATCGAAGGGTGGGAAGTCGACCGCCACGCTGCCGTTTGCGATCGCAACCGTAAAGATGCCGGCGAGTTCTGGTCCATGACGGGACCGGACGGGAAGAAGCTCCGGCTCGAAAAGGTGGAGTTCCCGTACGACGTGGGGATTTATGCGAATTTGTCCCAGGCGATGGGTACTTCGAACCCGCTGCTGTGGCTGTTCCCCTTTGCGAGCAACCCACACATAAGCAAGGACGGTCACGGCGTAGGATGGGAGTGGCCCGAGAACGGGCTGAATCGCAAGGAGGGTATGTGGCCGCCGCCGGACCCGGATAAAGTGCGCCGCGCCGCGCAGGGAGGGTGGCCATCGACTCGGGACGCCGAGGATATGGTGGTGCCGAGATACGGAAGTAAGGAGGAGGAGCTCGATGCCTTTAGGACGCGGCAGGATGCGGATCGGCGGCGGTGGCAGAGTAACCGCTCGCGGATGATGGAAGAGTTGGAGGAGGTGGAGGGCTACGACATGATTGATAGCGATTCAGATGATGATGGGTATGAGGAGGGCGCGGATGGAGAGCCGGGCTGGACGAACGCGGACGGCGAGCGGTTACAGGATTTTGGCGTAGACGAGGATGAGGATATGACTGACGACGAGGATGTACCTCTAGCGGAGCTATTACGTCGCAGAAAAGTCCTCCAAAAAGACGGAGAGGAGTGATCATCACTAGCCAGGCATAGACAAGAAAAAACGAAAAAAGTAAACAGAAATTTTCTCTTTTTGGGGACTATTGCCCACGGTTCTATACTACCTTCAATCGCCCTAAAACCAACAAAGAAGGGGCATCCAAAGACGGCTTCTGCGCTGGCCATGAATTCCCTTGACTCCCGAATCTACCAAACAGAAAAAATGTGCACACAAGACAGGATCAAATCCGCCATTCCATCCGGGGTTGCCCTGATCCTGTATGCTGAAAGAACTTCAAAACAGCTTTGTTGATCGTGAACCGCTTGCCACTCTAGAAAGCAATCCGCCATCCTTCCTCCACCATCAGTCCAAAGAGCAATCGTGTCGTGCAATCATGAAGCATCATTCCAAGGGTCCAGATCTATCGACCCAACCTCATCCCTGACCCTTCCACACGAAATTTCGATTACCAATCGTCATCGTCGTCCTTCTTCTGCATTGCATTCTTGCGAGCGAGCAGAGCATCCGCCAAGCTGTTGCCCAGGCTGGGAGTCGGGGTGTTGCTGCGGCTGTTGTCGGAGCCGCTAGCTCCGTTGAGGCTCAAGCCCGAGTCGCGCGGGTGAGCAACGGCTGGCTTGCGTCCAGCAGCAGGTCGCTTCATGGGCGGCTGAGGAGGAGTCGGCTTGCCACGGGCGGCCGCTCCGTTGGCCGAAGGAGGGGGAGGGGGCGGGCGAGGAGCCACGACAGGCGCGGGAGCCTGCTCCTCAACGTAGGCGGCAGGAACCCAGGCTTGAGCGCCACCGTTCTTCGCGAGCCACCAACCTGTCCTCAAATGTCAGTTTTTTTATTTCTCTTTTTTATTTCTCTTCAAATAGATAGTTGTTTACCGTTGTTCTCCTTCTGGACGACCTCGATCAAGTCACCGGCTCTGACCGTCAACTCGTTCTCCTTCTGACCGGCGAAGTCGTACAGGACCTTGGCCATGATCTTGGCCTTGGCGGGGGGCGCAGCGGGGGGCGGGGGAGGAGGCATTCTGGTCGCAGCAGAAGTTGATGATTGTTGTCTGGTATGTGAAGGAATTGAAGTGGCAGCGGCAGCGGCAGCGGCCTGCGGTTGTTGACGTCCAAATGGTCCAGTCTTGGCTGAGCTGATGGCAGCAGGAGGTTGAGGAACCGATCTTGCAGAAGAAGCAGCAGGTCGAGGTTGAGGAGTCCGGTTGGTGTTTGTCAGCCGAGAGGGTCTACCGTTGGGGCCACCAGGCTTGATGAGCTTGCCACGGGTAATGGGTCGAGCGGCAACAGGCTTGCCCTTGGGTGTCGGCTTGGAGACAGACGATGGAGACTCGCCCGGTTGAGTGTGTACACCTCCGCTCTTGTAGAAGTCCACGGCCTGCTGAGAGTCTTTGAGGACCTTGACCGTTTGCATCTTGCCGGGCTTCTTTGCGTACTCAATCACTTCGCCAATCTTGAGATTAAAACCACCGGGCATAACACGCTGCATTTGCGTGAACATTTCGGTCTTCAAGACACAGTTCAACAAAGGATCAGCCTCCTGGGGCGAGCCCACGCCCAAAGAGAACCAATCATCACGAGCTGAGGAAGCTCCAATGAATTTGATTGCACCAAGAGGCATCGAGCGTTCAACGGAGATTTGAGGCTGGCCATTGACAAGCATCTGAGCAACAATGTAGAACTTGCTGCTGGTGACGATCAGAATACGGGGACTCGGCTTACTGGATCGGCCAAACTTGGCCTCCAGGATCTCTCCACGGCAAGAGAAGACAACCTTCTCGTTGTTGGAGATGCCGATGGCGTTTCGAATCTGCGAGCCAGGTCCCATTGAAGCGTTGATTCCCATATAATCACCCAAGAATCTTCGGGAGCCGAGCAGACTGAACCTCCTTCTTTCCTTGCGGTTCTGGAGAACCCTGTGGCCCTGGTCGCGCAATTGCAGGTACTCGGCTCCGGTTCTCTTCTTACGCCAGAAACGCTGGATACGAGTAGCAGACTCAGCTCTATAGGCCAAGTACGCGCGCCACATGCGCTGAATACGGGTGGCCATGTTGTGCCAGTATCGGTCTCGCATGTGCTCGAGCGCAAAGAGGGTCTCGGGTGACTTGATAAAGGCCTTTGTCGTTCCCATCTGCCATTCTTCCTTGGGAATACTGGTGTCCTTGAGAATCTGCTTGGCTGCATCCTGGTACGATCCTTGCCAGGTGTACTCGCCAGCGTATGAAGTCGCAGGAGAAAGCAAGAAGAAACGATCCACAAACTTCTCAAATGTTTGACGGTAGGCAAATCCAGCACGGCGAATGCGAACGTTCTCCTGAAGACCAAGGTACTTGACTTGGTGAAGGACGTTGGGAACGTTGTACTCGGAGGGCGACTTGTTCTCGTTAGGCTTGATGGTTCGGATATAAGAAGGCTGGCACTTCATGAGAGTTTCAACCAGCGCATTCGCGGAGGCCCTGATACGGTCACCGGCGGAAGGAGGCTGCTTGCGGTTATCCTGGTCGACTTGGTTGGGGAAGATGGTGTGGACGAAGCGGTTGCTGCTACCAGAGAAGAGGTTGAGCAATCCCTTCAGGAGCAGATCCTTGTTCTTGTCCGTGATTCCGTCCACAGTGTAGGCCACGTCACCGGCATAGTGCTTGATGATGAAGCTGCCTTGACGAGGGGTCAAGTGAGGGTTGGACATGCCGTTAATGCTCTGCATAAAGGTTCGGTCAGATGCAGCAGGGTCCGCGTGGGCTGTCTTGGTAGCATCCTTCATGGCGGAGAGGACACCAGGAGGGCGGATACCCTCGATGAGGTCACACACGATCTTGTTGTCGAAGTACTTAATAGGTGTCCACTGAATCTGTTCGCGTGCGTACTCGTCCTGCTCGGCCTTCAGCGTCAACTGGATGAAGATCTGTTGCAACTTCTCGTTGACGTAGTTGATGCAAAGCTGCTCGAAACTGTTCTTCTCGAAAATCTCGAAGCCATAGATATCGAGAATACCGATGTTGTTGCTTGTGGCCTGCTTCGCTTTAAGGGACTTATTGACACGCTCAACGATCCAGTCGAACAAGTTGCTGTAGATGGCCTTGGAAAGGGCGTCTCGTGTGGCGGCTGCCTGGGCTGGGTTCGTCGGTGACTCGATGACCTCGCCATTTCGCGGAGTGAGAATGCGAATGGTGATAGCCTTGATGAGCTGCTCGGGCGTTACCTCCAACAGGTATGCCAGGAAGTCCACTACCGACTGGTCGCTAACTGCGGCGTATCCGTCCTGGCCTTCGTGGAACTGAATGTTACCAGCCCATAGGATAGCAGACAGCATGCGGAAGATCTCATCTTGTTCGCCTTGGCTAAGACCAATAATCCTCATAGCCTCGAGCGTATCGTTGAACTCGGCCAAATCGTCGATTCCGTCGACCTCGAGGCACTTCGATCTGCTAGTATAGACGTACGTCTCGGGTGTCTGAATGCCGAACTGCTGTCGGTAGTTCTGGGAAGCTCCCTTGGTGAACTGGTAGAAAATGTGGAAGTTTCGCTCGTTGGTAATTTGGCCGACGACTCTCGACTTCTCGAGAAGGTAGTTGGTGATGTCTGCACCGACGGGTTCACCCTGCGCATTGAAGTGAATCTGCAAATACTTGCCGAAACGTGACGAGTTGTTATTCCTCAAGGTCTTTGCGTTGCCGAAAGACTCCAAGAGGGGGTTGGTTGCCAGCACCATGTCCTTGATCTGCTTGATGTCGCCCGACTCTCCTCCTGAAACGTTGGCGATGTACTGCATGATCCGCTTGGCGGCTTCCGTCTTGCCAGCACCTGACTCTCCGGAAATGATGACACACTGGTTATCTTGATACGCCTTCATGTTGTAGTACGCAGATTCGGCAATAGCAAAGACGTGCGGGGGCATCTCGAGACGGTTCTTGCCCTTGTAGCTTTCGAGTACCTGGTCGGTGTAGATACCTAGGTCCCGGAAGGGGTTGACTGACACCAACACATGGCCGATGTAGGTATAGATCTCCTGGCCCTCGAATCGCTTCTTGAGATTGTCGTTAATGGCTTCGTTGGACACCTTACTGAGCAACGTAAGATCCGAAACGCCAATCTCCTTCTTCTTCGTGACCTCGTATGTGGCCTTCTTGGGCTTGCCGCCGCCAGCCCCTCCGGACGGTCCGGCGGGGCCAGTCTTTGCGGATTTGTCCTTGGGACGTCGTGAGATACCCTAGAAATATTAAAGCGCAAACGGTCAGTCTTCTCTCCTTCTCGTGGTCGTTGGTCGTGGATTTTTGGAGTCGCTGCAGCCGAATCGGAGCGGTGCGCGCGCGGGGCATGAAGCGTCTCACCATGCTGGGCAGTTCTCAATGGAGGGAATGCCGGTATCTGTTGGTGGTTTGCGCAAGCAAGCTTTGGAAAATTCGTGAATGCGCGCTGGTGATGAAAGAGCGGGAGGTTTGCTTCTCTGCCTGGATTTTTTTTTTCTTCCGTTTGGCTTGTTGCTTGCTGAGTGAGAGACTGGAAAGAGCGCGCACCAAAGGTGACGTTGCGGTGCGGACGGAGGGATTACGCAGGTGCAGTGTGGCTGGTTCTTGCCCGAGATCCAAATCCAAACGTTGGCTGACTGCTCTGTTCAAGTGGTGCCTGACGACCAGTCTCCGTTCGTTCTAGAGGGGGGCTTGGAAGGTACAATCAGCCAATCGCAAGCGGCATAACGACCAAGCACAGCCTCAGCCCGGAGAATCGGTGGCGCCAGGTTCCGCGTAATGCCCAACATTGCTTTAGCGCCCTTTAAGCGAATCTCCACTCCTCATATCCTCCACCTCAGTGAGCCGTCTTCCCCCCTGTCCATCCCGCAGAAGAGCGGGAGATTATCTTGGAACCTTCTGCCCAAAAAAAGACTATCCGGATGTGTGTCCCTGTTCTGAATAACGGCTCTGAGGTCATAGCTTTTCTTACCCCTCCAGCCCATTGGCGGAAGAGGGGTCACTTTGTGTGTATGCCGTTCATAACCTGCCTGAAGATAAAATCTTCTCAGGTGCCCGCCATCTCAGAAATTTGGAGTTTATGTACAGCGCATAAGGTCAATTTAAGGCCTGGACATGGTTCGTCCCAGACTGTGCTTAATACTGCGCTGAAGTATTTGTTTCACGCTTAGAGTTTTCTAGCCGCCATCGAACCGACTACCTACCTACGTACTACTCCGTACACTACCGGCACCTCGTGGAAATCATGACGATCCGCGCCGATGTCGGCTTAGTTGCTCTGCACGCTGTCCACTCACATATTCATCACTCTTAATCAAAAGTCTACTTGGCGGCTTGGTGGGTTTAGCGTTTTGCAACATTTTGAATAAAATCGCTTGATGCCACTCTAACTGTCTTTATCGTCAGGCCGCTACGGCTTATCAGAATGGATCTCATAACGGACCCTCATTAACCCATATCCCCATTGCCAGTCATGAAAACGCTCGTCATACGTGCCATCTTACATTGCCCACCATTACCCCATTAGCCCCAGTCCTAGGCCTCGCACGAAACGAACGTCGTCGGCCTGTCGCTCCAGAGCCATCCTCATCCTCTCGCCATACTCTTTCTCGGCCTCTTCTACTCTTGCCTCTTCCTCCGATTTAGGCTCTGGCTGTTCAAAGTCGCTTGCGGTAAACCCAGGCTTGCCGGAGAAGCTGACGAGACCCAACTTCTCGCCTGTCCAGAATAGAATGTCATCATCGTTAACATTATCTTGTCCGCCACGCGTTTGCGTCGACAGGATCTTCCTCGCGAGGTCATCAGAACCAGGCATAGAGGCGAATAGAGATGGACGCTCATCCACCTCGCTGTGTCCGATCTTGTGCCGTCTCACCTCAGTGAAGCCATCGCGCTCGAACCACTTGAGAAGTCCCGACCCATCCGAAAATACGATGCGAGTACCCTGGTTGGCGACAGAGAGAATCTTGGACTGGGACGACGTCTGACGATTCTTCATGGTGGAGTTCTGCATGAGATCTGCGGACGAATCCCCTGGCCGTGGGCACAAGCCGTACAACTCCAAAGAACCCTTGGTGTTGTACTCGCCTCCGGCGATCAAAGTCCGGCCTCCTTCCCTCGTCTTCGACTCCATTACTTGTTCAACGGACAAGTCGCTCCTACGACGTGTCTCGCTATCAAGTGTGGAGAATGGGTACGGCAGAGACGCGAGACTAGCCAGTCGAGCTCCCGAATGAATCGAGCCCATGATTGAAGGGAATGTGCGCCTATCGTAGTGCAAGATGTTGGAGAAGCGACCTGCGACATAGATGTCGTCCGAGAAGGAGTACTCATCGCAAGCATTTGGCAGGTGCAGGATGCTCAATGGCGTAGGTTGTGATAAAGGAGCATAAGGCGGCAGCGGATCGTCGAAAACGCTGCCTCGCCTACGTTGGAAGAACCCGCTTGGCGACTCGACCGCTAACACATCTATCCTGTCGATGATCTCACTTGGCGACCTGACTCGCGCCCTGTAGTCGTAAAGGTGGATTCCCAAGGAGGTTCCTACGGTCAACGGCAAGCCTGGGGCGGCGGAAGAAAGGGCTGTGATGGACCATTCGAATGTTTGTTCGCCAACGACCTCGAGACGGTTGAGATCCACCTCTAGCAGATGGCCCTGTACGGCGACAAAGGCCTTGTCGGAGAAGCTGTCGACGCTAACGCATTCTGTCACTCCGGTATCGATCTTGCGTGATCTACCCATTGTCTGTGGTCCGTCGAGATATAAGATGCCCGCTGAGCTTTTGGCGATGGTGGCACCCTTCTGACCCCTAGTACCCTTCACGTCCCACAAGCACATGGAGCCGTCGTCCAATGGCGAAACCACAAGTAATTCGTCGGTTTCTCGACTCGGGGTGTACAGAGCCATCCCTCGGACATCCAGCGTATCCTCCTCGGTCCCGTCTCGGATTTTGGGCTGCTGTAGCCAACTTGTCGCAATCGGAGCATACCGCTGTATGTACTCGTTATACCAAAAGACCGGCTCTGTCGGAAACGAGGGGTCCCAATTCGCCATGTCCTTGTACCGCTGTAGTTTGCGCTGTTCCTGTGTCTCCTCATCGTAGAAGAGGGGGTCCGGTTCTGTGTCACCATCTTCTTCCTGACTCAGTTGTACGGCAGCGTTGCTGAAGAGAGGGTAGTCAGTGATGTCGTCGTCGCCAGAGGAAGTGATGCGCCGCCGTCTTTGTAAAGCCTCTGAAAATGGCGACTCGTCAAAGGTTCTCGATCGCCAGTGATTGTTGTCGAGGGAAATCTTCTGGAGCTTTCGGCATACGAGCTGCAAACCGGGGAAGTCGTAGGGCTCTAGGACTGAGGGGCACCGAGCCATCAGCTAGGAGTTCCGGTAGCACGCCTGCCTCTTGGCAGAATAAGAAAGGCTTACTCACAGGAAAGAACGCGCAGCAGGATCTCGTCTGGAAGCTCGTCCAGCTTCTTCGGGGGCGCCGACGACACCATTGTGCCGTGGGGTTTTGGAAAAGAAACTCTCGAGTACTCTGGAGTCTCGTTGATTATACTTCTGGCTGGGTTTCGGGGAGATAGAGGGGAGCCCGGACGGGATCCATGGAGAAGAGGGTCGAAGGATGATCCTATCGTTATCGTTATCGGGTATTGCCTATGATCTAGCCTATCATGGACTAGTGCAGATCCGGGGGTGGGCCGGATAGAAACGCCTGGACTCTTGAGTGGGCTGACCTGTCAAAGCTCCGGGCCAGTCGGGCTGCTTAGGCTCTTTCTTGTTTCTCGCTTCCAGCTGCCCAGCATTCAAAACATGTGTTGTGTCCTGGCCAAAACGATTCCTTGAAGACTCCAACTCCTTCCTTCCTTCACTGAAGCAATTCGATAGCGGCGAGATCAAGGCGGTGACAGAGCAGGTTTTACGCAGCACAGCCACGTCTCCGTGAAACGGACTGTGACACTGGGACCATTGCAGACCCATCTCTTCCCGCTCTTGAGAGCTATTTCCATTGCGCCCATGACAAGCTTGGAAATCAGCCGATGCCGCAAGCCGTCCTGTTGATGCGCGATGCCCTAGACTGCGATTGCCAGATTGCCTCACAAACGCACACAAAATTCCAGAAGAGAAGTGTGAGCTCGCTGAAATTCCGCCGTTTCTTCTTTTCGACAGTACTCATATCATTGTTCAGTCAACATTGGGGTAACCAGCAAATTTCAGTAAAAACAACCCCGAACAATCATATTGTGTTAAATTTTAATTCTTAATGATATCTAATATCCTGCATTTGCTTTTCTCTTCGATCTTGATAGTACGTGTAGGCTCGACTGGGGACATTAATTCGTCACAAATCGATTGAAAACGCCCACGTCCAGTAATAATGACGGAACAAGACTAGATTACCTATACTATAAACTCAAGCTGCACTAGGTAGGTTTACAACTTGATCTGAAGTGTTCACCACCTTGGTCCTTAATGCTCTGGCAAAAATTCTAGACTCTGATAACGCTGTAAGCGTTCCCCTTTGTCTGAGCTCAGGAAACATGGGTCATTCACAAAGCTAATGAGAGATTTCGGATTTTTTTTTTCCAAACCCAGAGGTCAAATATTGTACCTTCTCTCTGAAACGACTTGTTACCAATAGATTGACTATTCATTTCCAGCCGGCCTTACCTCCAGTCCCTATTCTATTTGGTTGGTTTCTGCTGACAATCTGATCCAGCCCAACCTCTGCGCAGTCATGTGGCGCAGAACATGAACCGGCTGCATGTGGGTGGCACCCAGTTGAGATGTTGCTGCCTATAAATAATCTCCATCACCCCTTCCACCATGCGAAATTTTAAACTAAACCCTCATTTCTACTCGTCATCTCCCACTCTCAGCCATGCCAGGGTACAGTTGTAGCGAGATCCCTAAGCCTCTAGAAGCATATGGCGATATAACCGGGCTCGGGGTAAGTAACTAATGTGACGACTTTCAATCAGAAGTTAACAGCACGTTATGACATTACTCAGGTCGTTTTCGCGTTTAATCTTACGGCATGGTTGACAATATTCATGCTGATCGCATATTACCTATTCGGTTTCGATCCAAGCCTGGACCCGTACAGAAAGATCACAGACCAGGGCGAGGAAATTGCCCCAATATCAACACGCGTTCCGAATCCTGCGGATCAAATGATTTATGAGCATACGAAGCGTTTCAGAGCTCTTTTTGGACATCGCACCTTTGGAGGCAGCGCGGTTGAGCAAGCATTCCACAAAGTCTGTATCTCTTGTTGCCGGCTCTAGCAATCACGCAACTGATCTTCCTGATAGTGTATCATCACACTTGCTGATGCCCAGTTGATCACCGGAATCGCCATCATCCTGAGCGGTTATTATGCGCTCGCCAAAGGGCTTTCGACATATCACTGGCAGATGGTGGTTTGTCTGGCATGGTTTTCAACCATGACCCATCTCTCGGCGCTAACTTTCTTGCGCACATACCTTCACAACCATCCAGCTGGACGTCTATGGCGACTATTGCTCATGTCGCTTCTTACCGCCTTGCTCGCAGTCAGCTTCGTACCTACAGGCCACTTCAACTTCATCGCCAAGAGTAAATACCAATTTCAGTATGCGGGTTATGGTCCAGATCGCATCGATCTCGGACATGTTATCTATCCTGATGATTGCGAAAACTTCAAGACATCCAGCCAGTCGAACACATCGTGCTGGCTGTCACCCATCCGAGGCGCTGGTAGCAACGACAGAAACCTTTCAAAGACATGCGGGCTGGACACTTGCAGAATAGCAGGGAAGCCCATCGGCCAGTCTACAGATAACATAACACTGATTTTCGAAACTCAAAGAGACAGCACCCGTCCAATTAACTCCCCAGGAGTGCTGCCTGAGTCTCCGGCGATTTGTTTCTTTCGTGGAGGCATGGTCGTCAGGGGTGGGGGATTTTTCTCCCTTGTCGCTTCACTCACTCTATTGACCTACAGCTATACTGTAAGAGTCTTAAAGGTCTTCGAATATGTTCCCAAAATGTTTTCTTTTCTTGGACAAGAAAGACTAGATCACAGGTATTCGGCTCTGTTGGGTGCGTGGAAAGGAAGCCTAGCGACCAAAAGTCCACGCAAAGCACTTCTGTTAGCCTCAGTTTGTCTGCCTCTACAGGCTTCCTTTTACCAAACTTTCTACGTTTTGTTACACATATACACATCCATGATGGGGGGAGGTATTTGTGGTTCATTCCAATGCACGAATACAGCTCGTCAAACATTGCTAACATATTAAGGTATTCTCAATCATTCTTTCTGCGGGTTGGGGCTCTCTGAAAATGGGAAGGACACGCGAAATAGGGAATTCTGAAGATAATGACTGGGCTTTTGGGCAGGTCATTGCAGTTCTTCTCTTGATCAGCCCCTTAACTCAAATATTTGAGCTGGTCTATATGACTGTTCGCCCGAACAACCGCCAGAGCCGGAGAAATTCAAACTTACACGCGTCTGCTGCCAACCCCCACAACTCGAGTCTTCGTCCTTGTAAGAGCCACACACCCCTTGATATTCGATCAGCTGGATAATGACGGCTAAGGTATGAAATGAAAGCAACGTCGATCACCCATGACTCTAGTGTCCACTATAGAGACAGTCCCCCCGATTCTCAAGGCCGCATACATAACCAAGCTAGTGGGGCTGCTCAATCCCACCAACCAACCCATTCAAGAATCCTAGATCTGCCCGAATTCCCCCCTTCAACACATTTGAGAAGAAATCAGAATCTTACAGACCCAGTTGACATCGACCGTGTCGAACATCCTTCAAACCAAATCTTCGCTTTTCGTCGACACCATGACGATGTCTGGAACGCTCAGTCGTCCCTTTTGGCACAACGCGAGATCACTCATCTATTTCACGCGTCTCAATTCGAGCACAAAGCAATATGGAATAATTCCTTGATGTGGGTTTTATTGGGACCGCTCCTGACGACACTCACAGCATTTTTTCTTAACCTGGGCATGCTCGACAGTGCGCTCTTCGCAGGGTTTGCAAGCTACATTGCAATAACTTTAATCACTGTTGCTTTTCTGCCAATCTATATTCAGACATACATTTTTTTCCTGTTCTATCTACACCGCATCCAGTCCGATAAAAAGCAGAAACGGTGGATGATTGTCGTAGTGATCGCAATGGTGCTAATGACGTCGGCGGTTTCTGGCGTTTTGGTGGAGCTCCAGCTGAAGTTGTACTTAGCCGTTGGTACTATATACGGGATTCAAACAGTCATAATAATAGCTACAACGTGGCGACGATTATGGCGTCTCAATGCAAGGGTCAATGACCTGTAGATACCGCTTCAGTATAGATGAGGGGAGCTAGGGCACCCATGATGGTGCCATGAGGACTAAATAGGGAAATGTCCTGTGTCATACTTTTGTTAAAGCATACTATATTGTGCGCCTGGTTTTTCTGTTTGTCTTGATTATTCGAGAGGCATTGTAAGACCGTAGATATTTAGTCTTTGTTGATGCCCGTATCACAGGTGAGTGATTAGAACCGGTGAATTCATGATGTGTTGGAAGCTCAATTGGTCTGTTTACACCTCAGTATATTGAATTTTGCGTGATTGGAAAACAGCGGTTTCAATCGTATGTCAGTTTCAGCAAAGAGACTTTAGCCTGGATGTACCGTACTTGATCCCAATAGTGGAATTCATAATGGTCACAATCCATAACGTAGACAGACCTGTTAAACCAAAGCTGGTCATTCATCCGTTGCTGGATATGGGAGTAAACTCTTCCCAAGACTGTTGGATGATAGAGAGCTTATCAAATGACAAAGCATGTGACGATACTTGGCCTTCCAATAGGTAATGACAGAAGTTGAAGAGGACTCGAGAAAAAAGCCCTGGTTGGTAACGGACCACAATGAAAAGTCCCAAGCATCAGACTACAGAATGTGCAGCATTGAGAAGTCTGCTAAGCTATCTTAACTGGAGAAGACTCGCAGGTCTCGGTATTCCCATTAACGAAAGACCAAACAAGAAGATCTTCTTGAGCGTTGAACTTGGCCACAGCCAGTTGCGTATCCTTTTTGACTACTATTACATAGCTGTATGTACGGACTCAACTTTTGGATGTAGGGAAACCTGGAGGACGTTTGAGGGATAAGGAGAACTATGTGTAGAAAGGTAGCTACCTTAGGCTCCTAGCCTATCGTTACGTTACCCGAGGCAGATTTGTGGCACATGCTACTTCGCGAGCAAGTGTCTTGAGTCTACACCAATCTACCTTACTAGATAATGTTGATAGGAAAGATCAGACCGCCAGCGCCAAGTATGCTGCTAGCCAAGCTCATCTCAACAACCCGTGCCTTAGTAGTAATTCCAGAGTGCATCTCTCAGTGCCTCAGATATCACCTGAGATTCTAGCAATCAGCACGGTGCTCGGGTGGAGCGGAGATGCCGCATAGCATGAACCCGAAATTCGGATCCGAATCAGAGCCGCTGACAAAGCTAGAGCATCGGTAGGTCTCAAGTTGTACCGCAACTCAGCACTCACATACTCGCCCCCTCCCGTTCTAAACGTAAGTACGCATCGGCATCACGGGTAGCACGATAGGGTCCTGCGACATTCATCCGCTTGATACGCATCTGTACGCGGGCGAAAACTTGGGTCTGCTTGGACATTGGTTTCATCTCTCTTCACCCAGGAACAGCACTCTCGCGGGAGGACGTAGTCCGAAGACAATCCAGACAGACGCGGGGCGTCGGAGAAAATGAGATCAGACCAAGATGAGTGCTGCAACAGATGAATCTAGGTTCCGAGCCAGCCTCTCTAGGTCAGAGCGGAGCATCGTGGGGTCCTCTTTGCGACCCGAGCTGCAAGTGTCACATCTGATGAATGAGAGATATCTCGCTTGAGCTTCGGTGCCGTTCCATACCTAAGGCTTGACATATCCCCAGATACATCTGGACCCCTGTAACGGGGGCAAGCCATAGGCGTTTTTCTGCCAAACCTGTGCTTGATGCCTCGTTAGCTGGGGGCAGTTCGTTCTGACCCGGCCCACACAGCGACCTAACTGTCAAGCTTAGTAGTGCGACACGAGTCGGTGATTCAGATGATAGAAAAAAGATGAAGAAGTGAGGGGATCGGCGACGACGAGAGCCATCATTGCTCCTGAAAGCCCCTCGCAAGCCCCCCCTCTTGTCGATCATAAACTGCTTCAAGGCTGGAGGGTTGATCGTAAACTGAGTTTGAAGCAGTGTTTGCTAGGTACGATACCTGTTACCGGCTGTTGCGAGCATCACACACAGGCGGTTGACCTCTTCACTGGCTAGTCCTATTGATGTCAGTTAACCCCTGCTCGGCGAAGGAAGCTTAAACAAGCCACTTGGCGTAAAGCTTGGCGTAAAATGTGGAGATTGACTCGAGATCCTTGAAGAGGCTGACTTGGGCGTTGTTGGAATGTCTGTGTCAGTGACGATCATGCAGGTGGGTAGGGTTGGTGCTTCATGCGGGCATGAAAGCCGTTTTGAGGGCGGAGACCCGTGCCAATGTCCAGCTTTGCTTGTTTCACCCGGACCTGGCATAGTAGTGTCAAACTCCGAGCGACAGCCACTGCAGCAAAGAGGAGGAGCAAAACAATTCGAATATGCTTGGCGACGCTACTGGTATCGTGAGACCCAGGCAAAGCGAGGGGTGTTCGGGCGAGGCTGGCTGATAGCCCACGTCATTTCCGTCTCGCACGAAGCCCCGTCGATACCAGACAGCGCTGACGGGCTTGGAGGGTTCAGACCGCCGATGATACTCGAGGCGGAACGAGTCGAACTGGGGGCGAGTCAATCCAAGTGTGAAAAGTAGATGCCGAGTCTGTCAGCATTGAGTGAGAAGAGGAGTAGAGTTGGAGATTGTGTGCCGAGTCCCGAGAGCGCCGGAAGGCAAATACTGGGCCAGGGGTCGGGAGCGTCGAGGTGTGTGGGTGGTCCAGAGAGAACGAGAACGAGGCAGGAAGTCAGCCTTCAGCCTCGCTGGAAAGAGGACGTTGAGCCAAGATTTAGATGGGCTGATGGCGGGAAGATAAATGCGAGATGCTTGAACTCTTTAAGCTTCAACTGGGGAGCGAAATATGGTTGATTAGGGATTTTGAGTAGGATGAATCAAAGACAGGTGATCTGTAAACATAATCGTACGATTTTGACGTGCAAGACCGCATGGATGGGCTCATGGAATGCTTCTTTGCTGGGAGGTGTGAGCGTCTGACACGCTGCGTAGAGGAGAGGACATGGAATCAGAGAGACTTGGGGCCAAGAACGCGGTGCCATTGGACTAGAGCGCTGCACATGGCTTAGACTTCCCGCTAGAGCAATCGACAGACATCAAGCAGCCATGATCCATCTGAAGGATTCAGGGATAGACAGGGGAAGGGTGAGACGGGGGCGGATGGCAGGATAACGACGCTACCTGGTTGCGAACCTTGCTCGGGCGACAGGTGGGTTGGGTCATGGATGGAATCAAGATACGTAGGCTGACAGGTGTTGACGCTGTTGAATAGGGTTTGGGCGGGCTTGTGTATCAAGCTAGAGGTAGCATGGCGTTCTATGGTTCCTGGTGTAAGTTGTGAGGGAGGGAATGGAGTGCGGGCTGGCAGAGAGCGAGCCGCGAGCGTGCTGAAGGTTTCATGACGGGGATAAAGTGTGGATGAAGGGCCGATGTGCTGGGATGACAAGTTTGGAGATTTGCGGGTGATGCACGGGCCAAGACGACCAAAGGAGGAAAGAGAAGGGGGCCTGTCCCTGCTGCTTCGGTCAACTGGCGCAGTGTACGTACTGCGTACAAAAACGCAGGAGCGATGCTGATGGGGACCTGCCGTACCCTCAACGCATGTGTAACTCTTGTCCCTTGCCGCCAAGCCCGAAAGAGACTAGTGGGAATGTGGGGGTGACCCCTGGGCCCTGACACCCTCCGCTCCTCCCAGCTGTCCTTCCGTCCTTTATTTTTTCTGTGCCTTCTGTTCCGGTGCGGTGACCGCTCTTGCCTTACCGTGCTTGTCTCGCAGAGTGGTACGGAGTAGAGTGGGCAAGAGCTTAACCGGGGGAAGGCACGATGTACATTTTAGGTTGGAAAACGGAAAGGGTTCCCCGGATCATCTTTGAAGAGAGAAAAGAAAGTTAGGCGAGAAATTCAGTCGATATCGTAAGGAAGGAATCCTCAATCTGGCATGGAAGAGACGGTGAAGAGTGTTTGAACCTTTGAACTCAACTTTCCAAGATGCCCTTGTACCGTGGGTGCGTGATAGGTCAACTCCGAGGAAGCTTTGGGAGTAATACTTTCTCATGAGGGGAGCTCTAATTATTCACATAGCCAATGGTTTCCCGTGGTTGCGTTGCAGAGTTGCAATTCGCAGCAAAAGGGTAATGAGAACTATGTATCTGGCTTGGCCTCACATCATGGTTGAGCCTTTTCAAAGCATCATTCCTATCGTCTTCCTTGCGAGATGGGGAAGCAATATCGAATATTCCCTGCTAGCCACATGCTGGGCAGCTGGGCAGAGACCCCAAGATAGAAAACATCTCAGCGTCAGTGGCCGGATTACTCTATACTTGCATCGGTAGTGCAGCGACATGCAGCTGTAGCGCATCTCGGTAGCACGATGCCATCACATTGGAGTTTTTAATAGTGTCTTTTTTGCGGGTTGTCCTTGTGATGGTATTCAAGAATAGTTCCTTAATGCTCCATCGTTGTGCAACCAGCGAATCCTGTGTCACCAAAAATCCAGCCACCGCAGCTCTCCCGTGAGGTGTGGTGTACGGAGGAAGGAGCGGTGGTCGCCTCACCTGGTGGTCGGCGACTTCCCTCAGCACCGTTAAGCGCCCAGCAACATGGGCCCGGCCGAAACGGGTCTGGCGTCCGTGTTCCAAAATTAAAATCAGCCAACCACCGGCCGCCGTTGCGTCTCCCGTCACCTTCCCATCTGTCCACTTTGAGATCCGTTCCTCTAGGCGGGCGGCAAGAAGGAGGCAGGTGGTGGCCAATTTGATCGTCAATCTGAGTTTCTGTGGTGCCCGACACAACGTCGCTGAGAGGAATTGGACAACGACCTGCCGACCGCAAATCATCATTCGTGCATACCGCTCCGTAGTCGTACAGCTGGCCAGGTAGCTAACCTAAAGTACCTTGCCATGCCATGCCATGCTATCCGAATGGCCCATCAGCGGAGAACCAGACGACAGGCCATACAGCATGGAGAATGGGGGGGATTGGATGCGGATATGAGGACCTCGACTCGTCATCCTCGTTTGGTTGTTTTTCCTTTCTTCCCTTTGTTTTCCCATTCCCTCCATGATCCATCCACATTCCATCCTCCTCCCAGCAGTCTGGTAACCTATTGCCATTTTCGGTCTGAATGTCGTTGGTTCCAACAAACTTTCCAACAAGACAAAGCTAAGCGCAACCGCCATACCCAACTCTTGTTTAACAGACGCCAATCTGTACCGATCAGAAGAAACGACCCTTGTTCAACGCAATCACTGTGTAGCATAGCGTAATAGCGCATATCCACATCTTGCATTCGAGCCGCATTGTCAAAGGGGAACAACACAGGCAACGCTGCACACAAAAGCGCAAGAGAAGGGAAAAACGGCCCCTCCCCTGTTCCAACCGAAACGTCAGAATAGCCTCGGGGCCCCCTCGTCAAAGCGCCTCTAACAGAAGTCGTCTCAACTCCGCCCACCACCTGTCGCACCTGGCCCTGCCGTCTGATCAGTCTCGCCTCTCGGATCGGACTGATACAGCTCCCTCCAACTGCGAAACCCCTCCAACGTCTGATCTACCGAATCGTCCAGTCCACCATCGTCAAACCCCTTGTCCCGTCCTCGCCAGTCGACAGTTCGCCCCCCCGACACCCGTTCGCACTTTTTTTTTCATAATTCACATCGCTGCGCGGGACGAACACTAACACTGGCACCCTGTTCAACGGCTATTGACGAGGTTTCATGGACACCTGACATCCGAAAGATTAGTCCCGACATCATCACCCACCCCTCCATCCAATCCTGCACCAAACCGCACCATCGTCAAGCCCCCTCCACCACTTTTCGTCGCCGGATCCAAGTCTATCCATCCGACAGCACCAGGCTCCCCCGTTCATCCCGGGCATTCCTTCTTGCCAAAGAACCGATTCCCGCCCTGTGCAACCCCGGTCAGTCGAACCTCACGCGGTGCCAAGTCCACAGACGCCATCGCTCGAACTTCGACTGCCGTTCCGACTCGCCTCATCTCTTTATGACTTTCCCCCCACCCGCCGAAAGCTTCGTCTTGTCTTCCTCCACCTCTTCTCCTTCACCCTCATTTCTCTCTTCTTCTTCTTCGTTGAGTCTCGCCTAGGTCGAAGAGTCAAGAGTCAATTCCCGAGCCCTTGCGACCAACGAGATTCCTTCCTTTCCTTCGCTGCTGGCTCAGATCATTCTTTTTAACCTTTCCAACTTTGCTTGGCTGGAGTCTTTTATTTTCGCTTCTTTTGCTCGTCGACTGCACCACTTTAGGTATTATAAGAGACGTTTTTAATACGGGGACTGAGACGTAAAGAGATTGGAAACAACAGACTTTGGCATCGACACGAACGTGGTCATTGGAATTGCTGGGATTATTTGCTTCACCATTGCCCGACGCCCACACGAGCCGCTACCGATACACCCAAGGCCCGACCCCAACCGCCAACTCGTCGGTACTGTCGCAGGTCGACACCCTAATACAGCTACGAATAGGAGGGCAACCGAAATCGAATCAAAATGGCGGGCGACCTGACCTTCGGGGTTCTGGTCAAGAAGCAGTTTACTGCTCAGAAGTTGGCTTTCCACTTCCTCTTCTGGACCTTCCACTTTGGCATCTTCGCCTATGGATGGTAAGCCTCCAGTCACACAACGCATTTGTTTACGACTCAACTCTAACCCTTTCTAGGTGGAAACAGGCAATGGACGCGAGGCTGGCTGGTCTGAACACTTTGCAGTACTCGGTCTGGATTTCAAGAGGTGCTGGTTTGGTTCTTAGTGTCGATGGAATGCTTATCCTCCTCCCGGTTTGCCGAACGGTTATGCGATGGATCCGACCTAAGCTTCGCTTTCTCCCTCTCGACGAGAACCTCTGGTTGCACAGGCAACTGGCGTACTCCATGCTTGGATTCACCATCTTGCACACCTCTGCTCATTACATCAAGTAGGTTCTGGACTAATGCGGCACAGTGCGCACTTACTAACTCGTGCGCAGCTTCTTCAACGTCGAGAGAACTCAGATTCGTCCCGTCACGGCTATCCAGATTCACTACGCCCAGGCAGGTGGTGTTACCGGCCATGTCATGCTGCTGTGCATGCTTCTGATGTACACCACTGCACACGCTCGTATTCGCCAGCAGTCATTCGAGACGTTTTGGTACACTCACCATCTCTTCATTCCCTTTTTCTTGGGACTGTACACCCACACCACTGGCTGCTTCGTGCGCGATACCGCCTTGCCGTACTCTCCATTTGCCGGAAAGGATTACTGGGACCACTGCATCGGATACCTCGGCTGGAGATGGGAGCTTTGGACTGGAGCTTTCTACCTCATGGAGCGTACCTACCGTGAGGTCCGCGCTCGCCGCCGCACCAAGATCACTCGTGTTGTTCGCCACCCATACGGTAAGTCTCTGCTGTGCCACTCATACTACTCGTGATACTAACTGAGTTCCAGACGTTGTTGAGCTGCAGTTCAACAAGCCCTCGTTCAAGTACAAGGCTGGCCAGTGGCTCTTCCTCCAAGTGCCTTCTCTTTCGAACTACCAATGGCATCCCTTTACTATCACCTCTTGCCCGTTCGATCCTTATGTCTCGGTCCACGTTCGCCAGGTCGGTGACTTCACTCGGGCTCTTGGTGACGCTGTTGGAGCTGGTTCCGCTCAGGCCAAACTTTACGATGGTGTCGATCCCATGGGCATGTACGAGGTTGCTCTTCAGAACGGCCAGCAGATGCCTGATCTCCGCATCGATGGCCCTTACGGTGCCCCCGCCGAGGACGTTTTCGAGAACGAAATCGCTGTGCTCATTGGCACTGGTATCGGCGTTACTCCCTGGGCCTCCATTCTCAAGAACATCTGGCACTTGCGCAACAGCCCGAACCCGCCAACCCGTCTTCGCCGTGTCGAGTTCATCTGGGTCTGTAAGGACACTGGCTCTTTCGAGTGGTTCCAGACCCTACTGTCGTCACTTGAAGAGCAGTCCAACGAGGCAGCTCGCGTTCCTGGCAGCTCTGGCGTTGAGTTCCTAAAGATTCACACCTATCTTACTCAGAAGCTGGACATGGATACCACCCAGAACATTGTGCTCAACTCCGTTGGATCAGACCACGATCCTCTGACCGAGCTCAAGTCTCGTACGAACTTTGGTCGACCCAACTTTTCCAAGCTTTTCACAACCATGCGTGATGGTATCCTGGACAGAACATACCTCAACGGCTTGGAAGGTAGCATGCGCACGACTGTCGGTGTCTACTTCTGCGGTCCCTCAGTAGCTGGTAAGCATCATACTCTTATGTCTCTCAATATTCTTGCTAACGAATCATGTAGCTCGCGATATCAAGCAGGCTTGCAAGGATGCCGACGTCCGTGAAGTCAACTTCCGATTCTGGAAGGAGCACTTCTAAGCGTGGAGATGGCTGAGATAATGAAAAGTAAAAGTCAAAAAACGAGGAGCCTTGGCGAAAGCCTCGAGTTCCTGTACGTGGAGGAGAGTCTCATACCAGGAGACGACGACATCTACAGCTACCAGAAGCTTCTCAGCAGTGGGACCGCGGGAAGCAGCGCTCCGAGAGGAGAGCTGGCTGAATAACGGCAAGCGGAAAGGCGTTGTCTGGAATGCATTAAGAAACCCCCTCAGCGATGTGCATCATCTCATAACTTTTTGCCGCCATCCGCGCCCTCACCTTATTATTTCTTGACGATGAGCGGGGTTGGCAGGCGGTCAATGTTCTCTCATATATATACAAAGTCCATATATCACATTTTTTCAGCTATGGCAACTTGTTCTATTTTCCAGGTTTCAAACTTTTTATCATGATCTAGAAGGGAAAAGTGTCCATGTGGCCTTGAGAGTAAGGTAGATAGGATAAGTGATAACGATTTCATTCGATCTTGCACAGCCACTGCCACCGACTGGTGCGAACCGCTGTCATGAGATGACGTGAACGACGTTGGTAAGAAAGAAGTGTGATTACTGATGGCGACAACGTAGCAGGGGGTATGCTCGCAATGGGACGAGGATACAGATGGCATTAAGTAGCAGGGAAGAGCTAGAACGGAGGAATTTCATTCCTGCGAAGCTTCCCACCGGAGTGCGTCCGGTCCACGACTCGCCTCAGCTTTCAGGGTGCCGGCTAAGCCGTACGCCGTTCGCCGTCTTGCTGGCGTTGAGTGGGTTAGAGAGGGTCTGGACTCGACGGCTTGCGGCTTAGCTAAGACCGCTCGTTGAATCGTGTGTTGATGCATGAGCCTGACGGTGGTCTATGTAATCAAGTGAAGTTGGGTTGCCTCTCTGACGATCGAGTGGAGACTGGCAAAGGGTAGGGGACTCGACCCAGGGGAAGAGAAGCTTGGGAGGGACGGAGGGACGGCAGCTTACCTTTTCCTGTGATGTGGTAGGTGTGGTACGTGCAGGGCTTGGTGTGGACTGTTGTGGTTGCATTTCAAACCGTTGATGTTTTGAGTTTTTTTTCGCCCTTTGGACTGCTGGTGAGTGGTTGCGTGGCTCTGTTGTGGGACTGGACGACTGGCTGGTGGAAAGTCCGATTTGTTATCGGTGATAGTGTGTACTTTGCTGTGTATGTATGTGTGATAGTACCTAGTGTGATATCGCAAGAGATTCGACTGGTTGGGCTGCTGTCCTAATCTTGGGATGTATATGAGTGAAATCCGATTGTACTTGGGCTGTCTCCTTGACTTTGTTCATATGTTACGTCCCCCACTAGGTCACTTGCGTTGTAGTGAGCTCCTGGTAGAGCGGGAATAGGGGGGTCATGAGAAGGTTTGGGAAATCTGGGGACGGCGGCTATGACGGGTTGAGATGGGATGTGACGGCACACTTTTGGTTGACGTTGATGTGTTTTCTTGGCTGGCACTTAGCCGTGGGCTGATGGGGCCACCGCCGAGAGGAGGTGGACTGACCGAGTGAGTTGCGTGGAAGGTTGGATGGAGAGACTTATCTGTGAGTTGAGGCGGGCGAGGTAGGCAGCGGAAGATGAGATGGATAGGATTAGAAACATCGCTGCCGCGAGTCGTTCGGGAGGATACGGTGGGTCCAGCGGACGGACGGACGGAAGGACCGGGTGGAAGTGATGGATATACGGATGGTGTCCGGGTTTAGGTGGAGTTCGGACGGGTTCCGTGTCGCTAGCCGTGTCTCTTACTTGTTCTTTTTGACTTCTGGGTTTCCCTAAGTTATTTTCTTCCGTTACTATCCTGTTGAGTAGTCAACACTTCTCTCGAGTGAGATGGTTCAGGGTAAATGAATGGCCTTTAGAGTTCGCTCTTGAGAGATACGGGTGGTTTCCATCATCCCATCGGCACAGAGTAGGTAGGCAGGTGGGCTCGTGCTAGTGCTCGTGCTCTCTCGAGATGTCTTCTTGGGACGGATGGATTTAGATCATGTAACCGTGCGAGGTCCTTTAGTCTTGCAGTGTAGGTATGGAGAAAAGTTCGTCCCAACATCGTGAGAAATTTGTTCGAAACAGCTTACGTGGTTGCGTAGGTTGGGTATTTTTAGCCATTTTCCCGCTTTCACCTCGGGTGGTCTGGTCTGCGTCGGTCAGAAGGAGGAGTAACTTGCCCGATGATGAAATGAAGACTGATATTTGTTTTGCTTTTGCAGGAGATTGGGGCTGTGTATGATATACGGCCGACGCTTCGGGAGTCAGATTATCATGCCTCCTGGCTGTGATGATAGTACATTCTGTTGATTCGATGGAGGTTGTGTGTGTAACTCTTAGGTGTAGAGGTGATGGCACCCACGTTTGAACGACCATTAGGGGATTGATATGAAGACAATGCTTACGTCGAGAGAATAAGATTCCTCCTGGAAGATGGTAGGCTTCCTTTGAGGAAGAGGATTGCATTGATGTCATGTGTCCTTGTTCACAGTCGGTGCTTTAGTTGACTGATTGGACACTGGCGATAGGTTCGATAGACTGTGTCGTATGTATCGCTTTGACTCCTGAACACAGAGACTTTAATATCTTTAGTCATGAGGGGGGATTTCGTCAGATCGGATATTCCATAGGTCTTTACGACTGGAGGCTCTTCCTTTCACGAATCTTAATTTTGTGGATCTCACGCGCCGATTGCCCCAATGCACAAGGTTAGACAACAATGATACGGCTTGGATCAAGGTGTGTCGTTCCTTCAGAAAGGATTCATTGAGGAAACAAACAAATAAGAACAATTGGTAGGCTGCCTGCTGAAGACCCTTCAAAGCCGTATGGAGACTTCTCCCGGATGCCCCTCCTATCCTCAATATTTGGTCTATGCGTTTTATGATTGCTTTGGAGTATAAAGTCGGAAAGAATCAAGGCGACTGAACTCAAGGTGTCCTATAACCTTGAAAGGACCTCCGTTTGGGGCATAAGACGAAAGTCCATCAATAAATTTGAATTCTCAGGTTCTCAAGGGCTACCTAAAGGCGTACATTCCGCTATGTCCTGTCATCTAGGCCAGACTCACACCCTTTCTAATTTATCTCGACTCACTTGTCCGGGAACAGTCACAAGAGCTCAGCTGAGATCAGGAAGGCCGTTGTGATTTCTGAAACAGAATCTGGAATGGGGGAAATAAGAGCAAGGAAAATCGATGGGAGGAACGCAAAGTGTCCTTGAGAGTGCCCAAAGATGTAGTGATGGAGAGGCCCATGTTGGTCATGCTGAACTCCGGAAACAGGAACAGCGGGAGCAGCGCACGGCGATGAGCTTCGTGCGAATAGGAAAGGTGGATAATATAGAGTCTGTACATATCTTTATCTGTTTTCGATCGCTGCATCGTTCGTCGTCCCGCTCTCGCACGTATTCGTGCCTTCGATGTGCGGGATAGAGACTGGAGTTGGTGAAGAGGGTATTGCACTCTGCCCTTGAATTGGTTGAAAGGTTGAAGCTAAGAGGTAAAGTATATAAGGGCCGAACACAGTCAGTCACAAACGGAAGGAAGTCATCCAAGGCGAGCGAGATCAATGCCCAGAACCATCCGGTGGTGTGGCCAGACTAGAACTTCCGACTGAAATTGATGTGAGCCTACCTATAGTAAGTAGTGATACATCTCTGTCCTGGGGACTACAGCGAACACTTTCAATAGCAAGCTCTATTTAAACGTGCCTGGATTCGATAAACTCGAGTCGAACGAAGCAGAACACATCGGAGTAACAAAATACAACCGAGATGGGCTCGTGGTGGCTCAGCCACCGGCTCCTGTCGGAGGTCCCAATTCGAACCAGCAGGCACCGAGGCCGCCTTGGCATCATCGATAAAGGTACAAGCATTAATCAACGCCAATGCTACTTACCCTTACTTGGTTCGTGAATGTTCGTGACGAATACGTTCGAGCCGAAGCGAGGTGATGCGAATAAGATTGTAAAAGTTCTTTACTAAGCGGCTCTTATTAGGTCGCAATTATTCGTGATGAATACTTTTGTACCGACTAGTCACCTTTAACGACTTCCATCACTGTGGACGTATGAAACTGTGTCTCTAAAATATGCCTATGGCCAGGGAACCATATCGCGTTTCCTATATACAAGAGGGTGAGGAGACGAACTTGTTATAAGAAGAAGAAGCCGTTATATTAGTTAGCAACTTGACGAACTGCGCTATGTTTATCACGGCCGGCAAGGTTTCCGAATCCAGGTGGCACATTCGAGCTAAAGCAAAGTAAAGTGAACAAGGTAGTAAGCGTCCTTAAGCAGCCTTAGTACCCCTCGTTAAAGTTGTGATTGTCAGTAACGAATACGTTCGAGCCAAAGCAGAGTAAAGTAAACAAGGTAGTAAGCGTTATTAAGTAGCCTTGGTAAGTACCCCTCTTTGAAGTCGTAGTTATCAATAACGAATACGTTCGAGCCAAAGCGTGGCAAAGCGAACGAGACGATAAGCGACCTTAAGCAGCTTTAGTGGTTGAATGAGACGTTCGAGGTTGAGCCTTTATGGCGTTTCACCATCGATACTGCCTCCCGTAGAAAGCCCCTCTACTTGCAACCACTGCAAGTGGTCCACCTGTTTCTGTCGTTCTCGTCTCTCTTTCAAGTGAATTGACCGCCTTTTATAGGTTCGTGAACGATGGGAAGCAGCCATCTTATGAGTTGTAGATACTCGCTAGTCTCATCCCCTCACTAGAGACGTTGTGTTGGTTGCCCTCCATCCAGCCTCTCATCTAAAGCTTCCTCGCAAGACACCTCAACCTCACATAGCTAATCATCTCCCCATCTCCTGGGATCTTACAGACATGTCTCAACACCTCCACAATCTCCCTCACAGCCTCCTCCCTCTGACCCCCCTCCTCCGGCACCGCATCCAAAAGCTCCTTCCCCATCAACCTCACCCACCCCTCCACACCACCCTTATCCGCCGTCGTGGGTCTCCACTCCCGCTCAACTTTCAACACTTCCCACCCGCCGACCTCCTTCTCGAGCACCGTCTTCAACCACTCTTCGTCCGGAAAGAACCAGGGGTCTACGGCGACGGCCTTCTCCATGCCCACACGCCGCGCGACGGCCATGACGATGGCGGTGCGCATCTCGGCTACGTTGCCCAGCCCACCCATTTCGAGGGCGAAGGTGCCGCCTGGGAGGAGAGCGTCGCGGATGGCGGTGAAGACGGGGATGTGGGAGCCTGGGGGCCGGAGGATCCAGTGTAGGGCTGCGTTGGAGAAAGCTTTTGTGAAGGTTGGGGTGTGCAGGGTTGGTGTTGAGGAGGTTGTGATTTTCGTTGCGTCGAGGACTGTATGGGTAATGTGTTAGTCAACGTTCGAGTTGCTCCAGTGTGTCCGGATAGGTGCGATGAAGAGTGTACCTTCGAACTCGCAGTTTGAGAGGCCTGCTGCTGAGACAGCCTTTTTAGCAGCGGAGATCATGCCTCGGGAAGCGTCGATGCCGTGGAGGGAGCCTTTTCCTTGAGAGAGGACCTTGCCGAACTCGACGTCGAGAACGCCGTCTATTCTATCATCAGTCTGATGTTGCATCGCGCGGCCGTACTCTCATTGGGTCTGATGGATATATGTCAAGTGGACTGGACTCACCACCGCAGCCGACGTCGAGGATGACATCGTCCTTTTGCACGTCGAGCCACTGAACCACCTTGGTCGCCAGCTTGGGCACGAAGGAGGCAGAGTGCTGGTAGGCCTGGATATTTATGTCAGTCTCCGATCCAACCTTGTGGATGGTTGTGAATTGATAAGGCTTACCTCGGATGACCACTTATCCTCTTTTTGTTCAGCCATGATTGATTTGAAAGATTGGTGTCAATGAGCTTCCCAAAAGCGTTTATGACTGAGTTGGAATTGAAATCTGCGAGAGTGAGCAATGCTGCTTTATATAACTTTCGATGTCTGTATCGACTTACACGCAATCTGAAGTTTAAGTGGGATGAGTGAAGTTGGGAGGATGCGACGACCGTCCGAGATCGGACCTGCTTGACGGCCGCACGCTGCCCCGCATCTTCCTCTTTCGTAAGACCAACCTTCACGGCACGATGATCCGACGTCCAATATTGCAACTCACAGACATGACTTATATCCGGGATTCACTATGGAGGCCTATGACTGGGTTCTATCCAATGATCTGATTTACATTATACGTCGGTCGCGAAACCGGCGCAGAACAATGACTTATTCTTTTGTCTTTAGTTGATACAAATCATTAGCTACGATAATTTGTCGGCATCATCGTGACTCCGATCCCACAAACTTAGTCAATGTCCAACAGCTTGTACTTTTCATCGCCCAGAGCATCCTCAACCCTCTGCATCAGTGACAGTACCTTCTCCTCCTCCAACCTCCTTCCTACAACCTGGACGCCAACGGGCAGGCCGTGCATGTCCTTGGCATCGTACAGCTTATACGCACCGTACGCCACGCCATTGAGCTTCTTGATGTTAAAGTCTGCCGGGAGCTGGTCCAGGTCCTTGTCCACGTGTGTTACGGGGAGGACGCCGGCGGTGTAGTCAAGCTAGATAGTTGATTAGCCACTCACAGTTTCTCAAAAGAAGACAATGGAAGAAGAACAGAAACTCACCAGGTTGAAGAGGAACGTGTATCCGCAGCTACTACACGCATCCTTCATCCCGTCATGCGGCACAGCAGGCGTCGCATTAGGCGGCGTGATCAAAAAGTCCACCTCCGCCTTGTTCCACCACTCGAACCACTGATTCCGGTACGCCTCCCGCCGCGCGACGAGCTTCCAGTTCTCAAACGCCGACTGCGGGCGCCAGTCCCGGACGAGGCCCGCCCAGACGTCGTCGCGGCGGACGTACTTCACCCAAAGGTAGTAGAGATACCGCAAGGGGCTGGCGAGGTTCATCAGGAACTTCATCTGCGCGGCGCCCGGGTCGTTCCACTCCCCCGTGCGGAAGAAGGTGCTGAACATCTGGCACCCGTCGGCGTTCAGCGCCAGGGCGGCGATCTTGAGGCCCTCGTAGGGTGAGGGCGGGCTGATCTCGACGATCTCGTGGCCCTGCTTGCGCAGCGCGTTCTCCACCATCTCCAGCGCGCGCCGGCACGCCGGGCTGGGGTCCACGACGCCGTCGGTACGCATCACGCCGACGCGGAGCTTCTTCTTATCGTCCAGCCACGTCTTTTCCGTCTCGGAACGCCACGCCAGCGGGTGGACGCTGTAGTCGTACTCCCACGGCTTCATCCCTACCACGGCGCGCGTGAAATACCGCAGGTCGTCGAGCGTCCTCGTCATGGGGCTGTACACGGACGGCACGCCCTCCTGGCCCGGCATGCTCGTGCAGAAACCCAGCTTCGGCCACCGGCCTGTGGAGCAGCGGAGACTGTAACAACCCGAGAAATGCGCCGGCGCTCGCACGCTGCCCGCGACGTCGCTGCCGATGCCGATGCGGCCGCCCATGGCGAGGAGGGCGGACTCGCCGCCTGTGGAGCCGCCGGGTGAGTAGCGGCTGTTGTGCGGGTTCGTGCAGCGGCCCCAAACGTCGTTGGTGGACTCGAAGCTGAGGAGGGTGATGGGGAGGTTGGTCTTGACGTAGGGGACGGCGCCGGCGTCCTTGAGGAGGCGGACGACGGGGCCGTCGGCGGCCGTCTTGTTGCCCACGAAGCTGCTGAAGCCGACGGTGGTGTCGTAGCCGCCGACGACGATTGTGTCTTTGAGGCTGACGGGGATGCCAGCCAGCGGGCCCTTTAGGTTCACGGAGCCGTCGGCCACCCACTTCTCGGCGGACTCGAGCATGATCTCGGTGAGGCAGTTTGTGCGCTCGTGGGCCTTGAGGGCTACTTTACCGTAGGTTTTGAGAATGTCAATGGGCCGGAGGACGGTCTTGTGGACATCTTGGACGAGTTCCTCGATGGGTTTGTCCAGGATCTGGCGGTCTTGTTGTGAAAAGGGGCCTTTGTAGGCCGTGAGGCGGCGGATTCTGTCCGCGCGTTCGGATTGCTTGAAGTTGCTGTTTTCTTGGTGTTAGTGAACCTCGGGCGGGTGTTGCGGTTTTAGGCACGGGTGGGATGGCAGACCAGTCACGACGGTGTTGGAGATAGTCGAATGGGTAGACCATCTTGCATGTATAGAGGGCAAGTACTAGGTATGCGTTGAAAGGTTGTTGCTACGACTATGAGAGAAAGGTGAGGCTGGCTTTAACTCTATGAAAACTCACAATGTCGAGTGAGAAGAGTGTGAAGGTTTGTTGTAAGATGATGGATGCAAGATGAGAGCTTGGGACTTATCAAGGGAGAGGAGAGAAAGAGAAGGGCCCGGCGTTGGGGTCAAGGTACTTACACGCTCGGTCACGGGTAGCCGGCGGAGTCGCGGGGAAGCCCCGCTCCCCTTATCGGCCGCTGGGGTAAAAGGGCGTAAGGCGCGCTGTACAGACTCTAGAGCGTGCTAAGGGTAGGGCACCTTAAGGTGAGGAGAGGTACCTCGCCTGCCACCTTATCTTTGGCCCGCTGATATCCGCCTGAAACTTCCCTGCTGGGCAAGTAAATGCGTCGGTGAGCCGGTGGACACCAACCAACAACACCAGGGCCTCCCCGCATGTTGGGTCCAAGGTGAGCCAGCTGCGCTTGCATGTTTCATTATCAAATCGATTCCTCTGGCGTGGGTTCATGTTATTGAGAGGTCCATGTGTACTATGGCAGGTACATTAATGAGTGGTGGCTTACCCCGGGTTTTACGCCATGACTGTCATGTCACTGAGGCAAGCGTGCCTGGCATTAGTGGCACGAGCTAGGTTGAGTGTAAGATGAATTCATCTCAGGTACGAAAGAAGAACTTTTCATGATCAATTTTGTTCCCGAATGCCCAAATGCCGCTGCTGAATGTACCTCTGCTAACCCCAAGACTACCACCTCACAAAACCGGTCTTCTCTCGTTCCTGTAGTGATCCGCAATCAAGAACGCCAACTCGAGCGCCTGCTTCTCATTGAGTCTCGGGTCGCAGAAACTCGTATAGTTGGTTGACAAGTCATCCTCGTCCAGCCCCTCGCTACCGCCCAGACACTCCGTCACGGCATCGCCAGTGAGCTCGAGGTGGACACCGCCGAGGTAACTCTTCTGCTCCTTGTGGATGCGCAGCGTCTCCTGCAGCTCCTCAAAGATGTCGCGGAAGCGCCGCGTCTTGATGCCGCCGCCCGTCGAGACCGTGTTGCCGTGCATGGGGTCGCACTGCCAGACCACGCAGCGGTGGTACTCGCTGTCCTCGACGGCGCGGATGTGCGCCGGCAGCAGCGAGCGTACTTTCGAGGCGCCGTACCGCGTGATGAGGGTGATCTTGCCGGGCTCCTTGTCCGGGTTGAGGGCGCGCAGCAGGGCGAGGAGGTCGTCCACAGGCGTGGTGGGTCCGACTTTGATGCCGATCGGGTTGGCGATACCGCGGAAGAACTCGACGTGGGCGCCGTCGATCTGCCGGGTGCGGTCGCCGATCCAGAGGAAATGGGCCGAGGTGTCGTAGTACTCCTTCTTGGTCTCGGTGGGGCCGCTGCTGCTGTCGTTCCGGGGGCCGTTGCCATTTGCTGCGGGACGCGGGACGGGCGTCTCCAGGAGGCGGGTCAGCGGCTGCTCGTACTCGAGGAGGAGACCCTCGTGGCTGGTGAAGAGGTCGACCGTGTCCAGCTTGTCGCTCCGGTCGGCGCCGATGGTGTGGAGGAAGCGGAGCATGTCTGTGAGGGAGAGGACGGCCTCGGAGTACTTCCTCTTGAGCTCCGGGTCCCGGACGTGGCCCAGGCCCCAGTCCAGCGGCTTGTGGAGATCGGCGATGCCTGATGAGAGGCATGCTCTGATGTAGTTGAGGGTTGCCGAAGAATACTGGTAGGCCCTTTGGTGCTGGTCAGCTCTGGTGGTGACACATGATTTGTCTTCATTGCATGACTCACTTTACGAGTCTCTGCGGGTCAATTTCACGCTCATCAACGTGGAAGCCGTTGAGAATGTCACCGCGGAATGAAGGCATCTCCACACCGTCAACCATTTCTGTAGGGCTCGATCTTGGCTTGGCATACTGGCCAGCCATACGGCCAATGCGCACCACGCGCTTGTCGGCACCCCAGACGAGAACCAGACTCATCTGCAGCAGCAGCTTAATCTTTGACTCGATTGCATTGGGCTCGCAGTAGTCGAACAGCTCCGCGCAGTCACCACCCTGGAGCAGAAAAGCCTCGCCGAGTGCCACATCACGGAGGTGCTGCTTGAGTGCGACAATCTCCTTTGGGTGGACAATGGGGGGTAGCCGTCCCAATTCTTTGACGGACTTTTTCAAGCCCGCTTCGTCTGGGTAGGCGGGAGCCTGCTTGATGGGTTTTGAGCGCCAGGAGTCGGGCGACCATTCTGTGGAGGAAGACATGGTGTGATGTATTGTGTTGGTGACTGTGTTGGTGACTCAGGATGTGGTTGTGGACACTCAAGTGGTGCCGGACTGATTTGTCGCCAAAACTGACGCAGAGGGAAGCTGGAGAAATAGTAGGTAAGTCAACTTGGAACAAAATTAGCAATGGCTTTCAAATTGATTCAGCTTGAAAGTCATGACAAGAGGGCAAGAGTCCTGGTATATGTACCTTGGTGAGTCAACAGCAAACTGGATGACTGGTTCAAAAGCGCATGGAACAGTAAGTGATCGAATCTGGATACTCCGCTGTACCTACCTTACTAGGAAGTGAATTGGACCGGTGAGTGGGATGAATGCGAGCAGAAAAATCCTTAATAACGGGCAAGGGCCTGTTCACCTGCAACGGTGTGCTTGCTTCGCTCGAAATTGGCCAATGGAAATGAGAGGGACGGAACCGAAGAGAGCAAAGCAAATTCAGGAACCAGACCATCCGTCAAACCCTGCGTGTTTGTGTGTCGAGTTTGTGGTGTGCGTCGCCGTCTGGTACTAAACCTGAGAAAATAAAGTTGTACATTGTCCTCCTCCAGGGCAACGCTATGCCGAGGCGTACCGACCTACCTCGAACGCTCACCATCGGTGTAAGCGGCACGCCGCACACCTCCCCTCACCTGCGGAAAGGTGAGGTACGTACCGCAAGGTAGCTCCCCCTCCCCGCCCCCACCTTGGTAAACCTGCCCCACCACAAATTCGATTCCAACGGGAAAGAGCTGTCTCTGCGCCGCCGCGTGGTGCCCGACTGTTCATACAACGTCACAGCCCTTCAACCACACGATCATAGTCCCGCCCCTCGAATCCTAACCCAAAGGCCCCCGAACCGACCGAATTTCCAATCGCCGATATCATACCTTGCACACAATGTCTGAGAAGCAGCCCCCCACCGTCGTCGAGGGTGCCACCGCCGGTGATGTCGAGGAGGAGGTCCAACCCGCAAAGTCAGCCGAGGACCGCAAGGCGGCCTCCGCCCTCGCCAGCCTCGATGCCGGCGGCGATGATTCGGGAAGCGGCCAGGTCGATGTCGATGCCGCACAGAAGGCGATCAAGGGTCTTGGTGGCGCCACCGCTGCCAAGAAGGAGGTGAAGAATGTTAAGGTCGATGCCGCCGATGTTGCCCTGTTGGTTAGTCAACCTACCCACCTGATACGCACGATGGAAGACGGTCAAGAGATTGGAACCCCAATCATGAGCGAATATTGAGACTTGAAGAAAGTTGGGAATGAGACAAAGGAACACAAGCTGACAAGGACATAGGTTGACGAATTGGAGCTCACCAAGCCCAAGGCGACGGAGTTGCTCAAGGCCAACGACGGAGACGCGGTCAAGGCGATGAAGGCGTACCTGCGCTCATGAACGGGTCGGTATTATCGACGTCTGGCATGGTTATAGACTTCGGAGTAAAAGTTTTAGGTTATGTTTGTTGAGGCCCAGGATTACACATGTTATTCAATGGTTCGTCTCTGTCCGCTTTTCGGCACAGTTCCCTACTACGGCAAGGCTAACTTTTATGGTCTTTAGATCAGATGACCAAAGTCTCGAGCTTCAAATAGAATCGGACGTCCTTCCTCCCAAGTGGACTGCATGGGACGTCCCTCGTTTCTACCAAGACTGCGTGCTCAGCGTGATTCGACTTGAACCAGATTACGCCCTTGACGGCTTTGACACCTCGATGAACGTCGACTTCTTGCGGCCACTGACATTGATACACAAAGCTGAACCATGAACACCATTCACATTGACTCAGTGATGACGCAAAATCTAGTCTCCCCTCGTCCCGGGCATGATATCCTCCATCTTGACGCACTTCGGCTCCCACAAATCCGTCTCATCGCCCATCCATATCGGACTCCGCCCCGGCATCCCACGCCCAGGCGGCCCGGTATGGTTCCCACCATACCCAGGTCCCCGGCCCCGATACGGCGGCGGCGGCGGCCGACCATACCCAGGCTCCGTCCCGTTGCTCGGTCCACCCTCCGGCGGCGGCTTCGGTCTCCTGCCGCCCCACATGGACCTCAACAACGGCCACATGGGGATATAGCACCGCTCATCCCACCCGCACACCTCCCGGCACCTGATGAACTCTCCTTCCCAACCAACCCACGCCCGGAGCCGCCTCACCCCGTCCGCCCACTCTCCGCTCGCAGCCTTCAGCTCCGATGTCTCCCCTCGCTCGAGATCATACCACGCCCTCTCGACACCGAAACCAACTTCGAGCAATACCCCGCAGATCCCGCCCATGACCTCCTCCACGGCATCCCTCAGATCCCGCTCCCTCACGCTCAGCGGTAGATCAACCATCAACCTCGTGTACCGATAGCGACACCGCGAATACGTCTCCGCAAACAGCGCGCCCCGGACATCCCACGTCTGCCGATCAATCTCGCGCGGATACTCCAGGAACGAGACAAGGAACATATGGCTCTGCCCACGCAACTTGTACAACCACTCCCTCACCGCCGTCACATTCCCCCAGTCGCCGCCATCGCCATCGCCATCGCCGCCGAACCTCGCACCCTCCTCCATGACCATCAAATGCCCAGCCGTCCGCTGCACAATCTCCCCCATGGTACTAACCCACTCCATCCCGCTACAACCTCCCTCGCCCACAAGCGCATCCCTCAGCATCACCTCCGTCTCCCACCTCATCCCCGCTGCCGCCTCCGCCGTCACATTCTCCAAATGATGCATCCTCCTCCGCCTCCCAAGCTTCGCCAACGCCTCACTACGATTGCCAACACTCTGTCTATCACTCCAATACCCTTCCGCAGTAAGATTCAACCTCGTCCGCTCCTCCTCCGCAACGGACCCCCAGAACCGATCCGCGTACCAGCTCGTGATCCCGCACCCCAGCACCCTCGCCCGCGTCTCCCCTTTGCCCTGCCCGAGACCGTTGGACCCGTAGTGCCACGTCGCGGAGGCGAACCACCCCCACCCCTGCGTCTGCAGGAACGGCTCCCGCTCGGCGGGGCCCATGATCCCGCGCCAGTTGGGCGGCATCGGCGGGCGGGAAGGGCTCACGGGGCGGTCTGTTAGAGTAGGCTGCGGCGGGAGCGGGTACACCGACGTAGGAACCCCTTCTTCGCCATGCATCCTCTCACCAGCTTTCTTCACGTCTCCCCCAGTCTCATCCCTCTCCGTCCTCTTCTCCCCATCATCATCGTCGTCCTCCTTCCTCAACTGCGGCGCAGTAACGTTCCCCCTCCCAACCAACCTCAAACTTCCACCGCCCCCAAAATCACACCAAATCATCTCAAACCCCGTATTCATCCTCACAACCCCCTCAAACCCCCACCCGGGCCCCCGTAGCCCCTTCTCCAGCAACCAGTCGCAGAGCCCCATGGCCCTCTCGTACTCGGGCTCCAACCCGCGCCACGGACCTCCTCCATTACTCCCCGGGCCGGACACGTTGCCGTATAAATGCAGCATCTGGGTGTCGAGCTGGCCCAGCCCCATGAGCGCCGCGGACTCGCCGTCAAAGTAGAGCGCTTTCACGGGCCGCGTGGTTTGGTACGTGAGCATGAAGCTCTGACGTGTGCTGCCCATGATGCCGTAGGCCATTTCTCTGCAGTTGTCTCCGTGTTAGCCCGCCAAGCTACCTAGGTTACCCTTTTCCTCCACGAGACTCAAATCACAAGTACACAGGCACACGCCATATATCACTGCCAGAAACACGTAGCAACCATGCAGCACCATACTGTAGGAAACATAGGAAGAAGTGCCGCAAAAAAAAAAAAAAAACTCACATATCAAGAGCAAGCCACTCTGGACTCGGCACATCCTCCTCATCCATCCTCCCGTGATAAAACAGCGTAAACGCGGGCAACTCCACCGCCGCCATCGTGTGTCCGTTGGGGAACACGGTGTTGCTCCACTGCTGGAGCAGGCCGTACGCCGAAGCGAACAGGTGCGGCGCCGGCGACGAGTAGTTCAGTCTCGCGTACCATGATGATGGGCCTGAACCATCGTCGATGCTGCTCTTTGGTGGTGTTCTCAACGGCGATGGAGGGGCGGAGTCATCTTGTGATGTCGGATATGATGGCGATGATACACCCACGGGTTTCTGTACCTCATCCGCCGCGAAGGCGTCCGCTGCGACGTACTGAGCCGCGAGCAACGACGCCGTCAAGGCTCGCAGTGAGCGCATCTTCTTCGCAGTTGATTCTATAAAGTGCAAATAGAGATTTATGAGCAATCACAACGAAAAGAAAAAAAAGAAGCAAAAAAGTCTAGATTATCATCTTCGCCACAATCAAAATGGGTATCAAAGCTCAGAGTCTCATGTGTGTCGGATGGATCTTCCCTTATCAATCAATCAATGCCTCTCCCCCCGGGCCACCGAGTCAAGTCAAGCGTGTGGTCTCTAGGACGTGGGACTTCGGGACTTTGGTTGGTCCAATCAAAAGAACGCGCGGCCAACATGCGTCACCTTGCCAGATACGGACAAGGGTCAGGGGACTTGAGAGATATTTACAAATGCAAACAAGCATCATGTCAAGCTTGCCAACGGGAAGGGACTTTATATCAGAAAGTGAAAGACAAACAATCAAAAGAGTCCTCAAATTGTGTTCCAAAGACAATCAACGCTGCCCTCGCAGCGCAGCGCATGTTCTGATGTACAACCAATCTAATAACCTAAACACCTTGATCCAGTCCCTTGGGAATCCGTATCCCATATCCGGTGTAAACGCCGTCTAAAACCAATCCCGTCGCATCTCGGCCGAGGCCTGAGTGGACAAAGAACCACAAACCAATTGCAAAATAATCAACATCTAGCGCCAGGCCTTGGCCAAGGGGCTTCCAATCTTGGGCGCAAACTGCAAGCTCTTTCTGCGAGCCGCCATCAGGCGCTGCATGACGCTCTCGTCCTTGTCTCTGTTGAGAATGCCCTCGCCCATCTGGACAAAGGTGTTCTGCTTGGGAGGGCAGGTCTGCATGTGCAGGGTCTTGGTGGGAGAAGAGTCATACTCAGTCATCCCCGAGGGGGTCTCTGCAGCATAGCGAGCAAGAGCCTCAGGCGCAGGCGTAACGGGAACCGGAGAGATCAGGGCCTGCCAGTCATCGTCGTCGTCCTCAGCCTCGTCTGAAGGGGTGTGCATCCACACCGTGCTATCACGTCGGTTCATGGGCGTGTTGGGCGTGGTCTTGGCATCGCGGCCAGCCTTGACGGGCGTGGGAACAAGCATGCCGTTCTGGTTAGCGAGCGCTGTGGGCTCCATGCTCTTGCGACGGCGCGCGCCTCCGCGGGGAACCATGGAGGTGTCGATGTAGTAGGGCGCCTCCTCGAGCCATTCGTTCTCACGCTCACAGCTGTGTCGATCGGTTAGCCAGACATCATTCAAAAAGGACTTGGAAGACACTTACTCAAGAACCCAGCTCACGCCGACACACTGCACAACACCATTGGACTCTCTGACCTTCTCCATCGTGCGCTTGCCGCCATCCTTGTAGACGACGTGGGTGATGCCAATCTTTGAGGCATCCGAGTTGCCAGTTGCACTTGGGTTCCAGTTCCAGGTCTTGACGCATCGAGCTCCCATCTGACCAAGAAGCTCGACAAAGATACCGCTGGCGTCCGCACCCTCGGTGGTGTGCACATCCACAAAAACGACGGCACCACGGAGGAGACCAGGGTTAAGGTCCCGGCGGGGAGTGCGCGCCGGTGTTCCGAGGCTAGACCAGACATCAGACTTGGCCGGAGTGACAGGGGCAGAGCCGAGCTCGTTATCGTTCTGCTCGTCCTCATCCTTGTGGGTCTTGCCAGGCGAGTAGGAGATGACGGTAGCACTCCTGTTCAGGCTTGGACGGCTGACTGGGAGTCGAGAAATGCTGGCAGCACGCTTCTTCTTGGGACGAGGGGTCGACTCGTCAGCAGGCTTCAGAGGAACCTTGGAGACGGTGGAGAACTCGCGCGCCAGAACACGGTTAGGAGTCACTGGCGGGACATACGCATCGCCGCCGAACATGGCGGGGTCAACGGGCATGTCGTTCTCGTCGCCGTACTCTTGGCTCGCCTCAGAGAGAGTGTCATCAAAGCTGTTGGACGTGTTGACAATCTCATCAATCTCCTCAGGCTCCATCAGAGACATTTCATTGGCCTCAGCCGCAAGAGCCATGTCCTCCTCAGTGACCATGAGGTCGTCAAACTCAGGGTCTTCGGCTTCAGCGGAGGCGGAGATCTCGGCCTCAATAGCAGCCTCAATCTCATTCTGAGCGTCCATATCGGCTCGGACAGTCATCTCATCTTCAAAGTAAGTGCTTCGAAGAGGAGAATCCTCTGCGCGAGGAGTGGCAGCACCCGGGGGTCCAGGAGTGACGGGACGTCTGGGTGTCTTGGAAGGGCTAGCAGCAGACCAAGCGTTGAGTTGGTCCGCCAAAGGAGTGAAGCCAACACTGGAAACCCGAGATTTGGCCATGCTTCGTCGAGAATTCGCGGGGGTGGCAAGAACCATATTGTGAGCTGAAGAAACTCTGGGGCTGTTGGCGAGCTCATCGTCAGAGTCAGACTCCATGTTGCCGTACGGGTCCATATCCTTCTGACGGAGGCCGAAAATGCCGCTGGGGGCATGAAGGGTGAGCTGAGGCGCAGCCGCGGCTTGAGGCTGGAAGTAAGGCTCGTCGTCGACCATCATAGGCTCTCCGTCCGAAGCCAAATCCTCCTCAGCAGCCTCGTCAACAAAGACATCATCCTCTGCAGGTCCCTCTGACTGCTGAACATGGTCAACTTCTTCAGCCAGCTTCGGCTCTTCAGTGGGAGCTTCCAGAACAGGCATGTTTTTCTTGAGAACGGGGTCGGCATGCCTTGGCAGGACAGCTGAGAGGCGACCGGGGAATTGCATCGGCTCTTCCAAATGGATGGACTCGTTGAGCATGGCCTCGGCGACTTCATCGAGCTCCTCGTCATCCTCGGCATCGGCATGCGACTCTTCCGCCATGAGCTTCTCGGAAGATCGCTTGACAGGGCGCAGAGCAGTGGGTGTGGACAACAACAGAGGCTTTGTGGCGGGAGATTGCATTTCTTCCAGTCGCTCCATGGGCTTTGCGACCATACCCTTGATAGGTGACAAGGGTCGCTTGGCTGGTGACTGAAGCAGAGAAGCCTTGAAGTTGGAAACCTTCTTCTCGCCCTCATTGGTCGAGGGCAGAGCAAAGGGCTTGATGGCGGACTGCGGACGCTTGGCCGGTGACTGAAGCAGAGATGACTTGAATGAGGATGCGGCACCGTTCTCGCTGCTCGCCTGTAGTGATGCTGCAGGCTTCAGAGACACTCCCTCAGCACGCTTGGCCGGGGACTTCATTGAGTCCCGGTAAGGCGAGTTGGGAAGTCTCTTGGCGGGAGAAGCAAGAGCATTTGTGACTTCATCCTCTTTCTCCGTAGGCTTGGTGGAGTTTTCGTCATCATGGAACTGCTCTGGGTCGGAAGTCTTATCGGCAGGCAGCAGGTTGAGCTTCTTGCAGGATCCGAGGGCACCAGCAGGCGGCTTTGTCGGGCTCTTCATCATTGGTCGCGGGGGTGTGTCCGGGCCCGCCAACTCGTCATCGGAGAAGTCGCGAGGCATGGGGACCTGAGTAACCTTCTTAGGGCTCAAAGGAGTCTTGTCTGTCTTCGTGGCGGTGGAGGCGGCGGCGGCGGCGGCGGACTTGGTCGATCGAGGTGCCTTGGGAACGGGAGGCTTTCGTACTGGTCTGCCCCTGAGACCAGTGGTAGCTGCGGGCTTCTCGGTCGTCTTCTTGCTTGCGTCAGGAGCGATGTTTTCCTTTTCGGGTTCTTGGAATGTTACCGTCTTCTTGACGGCGGGCTTTGCTGCTGTGACTGGTGCTGCGCGAGTACGCGTCGTCGTCTTCTTCACCGGCTCCGCTTCCTTGGGGGCAGACTCTTCAGCTGCCACCTTTCTGGGCCGGCCACGGGTGGGCTTTACTGGCTCATCTTTGGGAGCTGAGGCAAGTGTGCCGGAAACCTGGCGCGCAGCAGCTCGTGCACGAGTTGCTCGGCCAGGAACACCACTTGATGATGAGGATGCTGTTGCCGGTACAGCGGGGTCTTCTGTCTTCTTGGGGCGGCCTCTGGTAGCTCTTGTGGCACGAGGTGCGGCCTCGGATTGCTGTGCTTCTTCGGTGTGCTCTTCCTCCTCAGCATCATCGGCTCGTGTCTTTCTCTTCGCTGAGGTCGATCGCGTCGGGGCAGAAACGCTGGCTTTGGCCTTGGCCGCAGCAGTCACGATCTTGGTAGCTCTAGTGTTGGTCGTGGTATCGGCAGTCTTTGCAGCTCTGGAGCGCGTAATACGCTTAGGGGGCGATTGAGGCTCCATCTTGTATGTGCGTGGGGTTTGAGGGCGAGTGCAAAAAAAAAACAAAGATGAGATAGAATGGGTGTTGGTTGTGTTTGCTGGTGGGATTAGTACGCTGTGGTTGTCGAGAGTATGTTGTCGTCTATTTACATGATGCTGTGATGGTTGAACTGGAAGCTCAAAGTCAGGGAAGAGCGGGCGGAGGGTTTTGTTGATATGGAGCTTCGCGTAATTGCCGTTGCCATGTCAACGTTCAATGGGATCCACTTTCGGAACGCTGCAGCCCTTTCCCGGGAAAACTCCACAAAATGTCAGGTGCTCGACCCTGGAAACCCTTGACACCTGGCCTCCAGACATCTGCCAGCCGTCCACTACTTTTCTTCTGTTCGCTCGTCAAAACAACGTCGCTGACAACGAGAACACGCCCGATCCCGGTCTACATCGCGTCATCGAATAAGCTATTGGATCTCCCGTCACGCCAGTGTCACCTCGAGCAAGCAGTGAATCAACACTTGGTTGTGTTGTTGATCAACAACGATACAATTCATGCGTTTACCAACGGCATCTCCCAAGCGACCTGTATCGCATCCATCAAAAGCGATGCATGTCTGCTACGCCAAACAGCGAAGCCTAGACTGTCGAAAGAGCGCTCGCCGTGGCATCCACAAGAAATGACATACTTTGCGAGTGACGGTTACTGCAGGTCGCTTACCTCTTTGATAGAGTCCTAACGAATGCAATTTGGCTAGTCGCGACGTTAGGACCAGCATCGCTTTGTTATCTACACCTATCCAACGCTCACCATGCTTGCTCCTGGTTCAAGCAAACGGCGTGTCGACCGCCTGACGTCGAGGTGGCTCAAAGAAGATCTTGCTGTGGACTCTTCTAGGTAGGCCACGCTGAAACTTCCCCCTCGCGCAGAATCATCAATCGCGCCTAGCCGAAGAACGGCATCGTCTCGTTTTGACGTATCCAAGAGATCTCAGGCAATAGAGAACATCTCTCTCCCCGCACTCAATCTGCAATCTACTCTATTCCGGCCTGTCCCTCCTGACAAGGCACACCCTAGACACAGGCTTGTCTGCCCGCACCAGCACTCGCTAATGCGGTGCGGCGGCACCTTCTGACGCCATGGGGCCCTTAAGCAAAACTCCGGTAGTGGCTGGCTCGGGATCGACCCTTCATTGGACCCTCGGGAGGCTCATGCAGGCCATAGGGCAACCCGAGGCTCAAGGAACATCGCAAACTCAAGCACAGTTGCATTCCTGGGGCTGTACGAAGCAGGCTGTCTCCTTACAAACCCCGTACATAGTGCGCGCTCCGCCTCGAAAGGGCTCGGACAGACTCAGAGGTCCGCATGCGTAGGGTATCGTTCCATACTTCCCGACAGACTTCCATCGGGGATACGTTGCCGTGTGTTCTCATGGCTGGGCAGCGACCTCGGCGAGCTGCAGCAAAGACAGCCGCAGCAGAGCATGGGAGTCAGCAATGGGATGGCGCAGGCACGCGCACACAGCAGGCCAACACATCGCACCAACACCAACCGTGTTAGCCTCCGCCTCTTCCGTTGCCGCCGATCGATTCCAGGCACCGTTCTTGGCCCTGCTGTGTCGACGCATGCCTCGTCTCACCCACACAAATCTATCGCTGCCATTCGCCCACCACTCGATGGCGGGGGCTTTGAAAGGAGGCAGGAGGCAGAGTGCCGTATTGTATACGATGGCATGCCGAGGAATTGCGGTCAGCACAGATGGGAGAAATGTCACATATTGTCCGGATTAGGGAAGACGATGGCAGGGGAACAAGCATCAAACGCCTCAGGAGCCTTGCGACTGACGGCTAACCACCTCAAGGAAGGGCTCAAGTCTGACAGTTCGGGCACGAGCACAACACTTGCACGAGCACACGACAGCAAGGCGACGTATTCGTACTTTACCCTCTGCGGTTGCACATGATTTGTATGAACAGAAAATGCGGCATGCGACATGCCACACCGAGTGACCAGGTTCCATCTCATAAAACGCCGCACCCGAGACCGTGGAACCCGCCGCTTCAGCATTGCGGCGCTTGACCTCATCGCGCCCTGGGCTACCGTGCTCTCTCGCCCTTCTCTCTCGTTTTGTACTAATCTCTCACAGGGTTTGTTGTCTCCTTGCATCATCCGGATCCGGGCGCTCACTGTCTTCTCATCTCTCCGTCGGCATCTTGGGCCGAATTCTGCCCTATCGTACTCTTTTACGGATCCTCTCTCATCTTCGGCACCCGCGTATCCCTACGACTCCACGTTGTTTCCAATGAGCTTCTGATCGCCCCAGAAAAAGAGGCCGCCTTTTTTTCTCTTTCCAAATTCCCTCTTTGGGGCACCGTAACACTACTCTGTACGGAGTACCAAGACTCATTTGGATCCTGACCTCACATCATCACTAGCCAAGCCGGGTGATCCGGATCTTCCCATTCGCTCCATAGCCACAATTTCCGCGTACTCATCTCATCCTGCCTCAGCTGCCCAGCACGCCCAGCTTATTAGACTCTGCGGGTTACACAGTACTCATCTCCCTCTTATTCGTCAGTCCACACATGAAACTTTACGGATACCGCACACAGGGTCAGATCAAAGATCACCTCAATCAACGACCTTGTTCAGGTTCTCGGACAGACTCAGACTCCACCGTCGTATCGTGGAATACTCCGCCGTTGGCAATCCCTTTTTAATAGCCGCTGGATCACGCTCTCTTTTCGCTTGTGTACCCTGAGATTGAACATCTGCCAATCTCCCGAACCTTAAGTCCTCTTCGTTCTTGCAGAACGTCGTCACGTCTGGGAACGGTCATTGGGAGCTCAGCTACGGAGTACTAATCCTAGCTCTCACCATTGACAACTCATCCCAACACCCACTTTAGACAACGCAGGAACTGATTCTCCCGTCAAATCGCATCGCTCCCCCATCAGCAACCAAGCATTGGCCAACAGGGGGCTTTCTTGTAGCAAAAAAAGACCACGACATCCCGACGTCTCAGTCCGATTAAAAAGAGGGACCGCGCTCACACTCAAAAAACTCTCCAATTCGACGTCATACCGTCCAACACCAGGCGAAAACCTTCTTTAGCTCGACGGGTCCGTGAAAAAGGCCGAAGCTTCCTCTTCCCAGTCAAAGTCGCCGCATCGCACAGCCGCTGGGCCATGCCCACAAGGTCGACAATCGCTGGATCCTATTACTACTAGTGTCCATCCGTCGCCCATCTCTACCGTCCCTGCCGGTCCTTCCTTTTTCTATTTTGGAGTCTGGGTTATCCGTATATCTTTCACAACCCCATCCTCTTTCTGATACCCCCTTTCAAGCTTCCCTTCTATTCGCCCACTTACAAAACCAACGCCTCTGGTTCAACTGTTCCAACTGTTCCACTAGGCCTAGGAACAAAGGAGGATTTACACACAAATGATGCTCTCATCCCTATTGGCAGTGGCAGCTGCCGTTGCCCCGGTGTGGGCGGTTGATCCCGTGATGCCAATGGCGGCCGGGCTCATCATGGAGGCCCTGGACCCCCGCGCCCTCCCCAACTCGCCTTCGGGAGGCTACGCACCCGCGATCGTCGACTGCCCGTCCGCCCGTCCCACAATCCGGTCCGCATCGGCCCTGTCGCCGAACGAGACAGCATGGCTCCCCCTCCGCCGTAACGCAACCGTCGAACCCATGCGCGAGTTCCTAACTCGCGTCAGCATTCCCAACTTTGATGCCGGTGCCTATATTGACCGTGTAAGCTCATCATCATCGCAATTACCCAACATCGCCCTTGCCGTGTCAGGTGGTGGATACCGGGCCCTCATGAACGGCGCCGGCTTCCTTGCTGCTGCAGACAGCCGGACCCCCAACTCGACATCAGCTGGCCAGATCGGTGGCCTCCTCCAGTCCGCCACTTACGTTGCCGGTCTTTCTGGTGGTGGATGGCTCGTCGGCTCCATTTTCACGAACAACTTCTCCTCCGTGGTCGACCTGCAGCGCGGCTCAAAGGGGTCCGCCGTCTGGAAATTCGACCGGTCCATCTTCTCAGGCCCCAAAGAATCCGGCCTCTCCATCCTCAACACAGCCGAGTACTGGAGAGATGTCGCTAAGCAAGTCGACACCAAGGACCAAGGCTTCGAGGTTTCCATCACGGACTACTGGGGCCGCGCTCTCTCCTACCAGCTCATCAACGCCACTGACGGCGGGCCGGCCTACACCTTCTCGTCCATCGCCGACGAGCCCGACTTCCAGTCCGGCCAGCAGCCCTTCCCCATCCTCGTCGCCGACGGCCGCGCTCCCAACGAGCGCATCATCTCCCTCAACGCCACCGTCTACGAGTTCAACCCCTTTGAGCTCGGCACCTGGGACAACACCGCCTACGGCTTCGCTCCCCTCCGCTACCTCGCCTCCAACTTCTCCGCCGGCCGCATCCCGGACAACGGCTCCTGCGTCCGCGGCTTCGACCAGGCCGGCTTCGTCATGGGCACCTCCTCCTCCCTCTTCAACCAGTTTATGCTCCAGAACCTCTCCTCCGCAGGCCTGCCCGATTTCATCCAGTCCGCCCTAACCACCATCCTCAACGTCCTGGACCAGGACAACAACGACATCGCCCAATACGTACCCAACCCCTTTTACGGCTACAACCCGCGCACAAACGTAAACGCAAACCAGACCCAGCTCTCCCTCGTCGACGGCGGCGAAGACCTCCAAAACATCCCCCTCCACCCCCTGATCCAACCCAACCGCGCCGTCGACGTAATCTTCGCCGTCGACTCCTCCGCCGACACAAACTACAACTGGCCCAACGGCACAGCCCTCCGTGCAACCTACGACCGCGTCGCCCAGCCCATCGCAAACGGCACCCTCTTCCCCCCCGTCCCGGACGCAAACACCTTCATCAACCTAGGCCTCAACAGCCGCCCGACCTTCTTCGGCTGCAACGCCTCAAACTTCACCCTCTCGGGCAACCAGCGCGTGCCTCCCTTGGTCGTCTATCTCCCCAATGCCCCCTACGTCGCCCACTCCAACGTCTCAACCTTTGACCCCAGCTACGAGCTCGACCAGCGCGACGCAATCATCCAAAACGGCTACGACTCGGCCACCCAGGGCAACGCGACCCTCGACGCCCAGTGGCCCGTCTGCGTCGCCTGCGCCGTGCTCTCCCGCAGCATGGCGCGGTCCCGCGAGACCGTGCCCGATGCTTGCGCGCAGTGCTTCTCGCGGTATTGCTGGAACGGCACGCTCGATACCCGCGAGGTGGACTATAACCCCACCTTTGCGATTGGTAACATCGAGGCCAACAGTCCCGCCGCGAGGACGGGTGTGAGTTTTGCGGCTGGACTTTTGAGTGCGGCGGCGGCAGCGCTGGTGCTGGTCATCTAGATATGTTTTGGTTCATGAGATCTTATTTTGCGCATTAACGGCCTTCCTTTTGATACAACATTACGGGACATCACGGCCGGCATGGGGTTCACTTTTCTAAAACCACATGGTTCCCCTAAGGATAAGGGGGGCATTTTTGGACTCTCCTTCGCCATCTGAGCTCCCTTGAGAGCAGGAAAACAGGATACTGCTCTGGAGTTAGTCAGCATTAGGATCACGGACATATTCATTGCACGGGGGGGGTTAAAATCAGAGACGTTGGGGAAGAAGCAAGACTTGTTTTTGCAAGACTTTCGCTAGAGAAATGTGAGAGTTGTATGTGATGTGAGAGACAGGGAGAGAAGAGATGCGTAGTCTTTGAAAAGGCGAATTTGGGGATATCCACTAATGCAAACGTCCTTCCATGTAAAACATGACTGCATTAACAGGCTGCATGTAATGCCATTTGAAGAACCACGGCTCCTGTGCTCCTCCCCCTCCCGTTTTCCCGTGATATTTTCCACGCCGAGAATACCACACATTCTACTCCTTGCTAGGCCGTGTGAAACCTCTCGCCCCCAACACCGGACCTCCTTCCCAATCCTATGTAGAATGACCTGGACGCCCGGTGGTTTGCTGTGGAAAAATAATATGTATGATTCTCCCGACTCCGACCGTTCGCCTCCCAGACCTAACGAGGAGGTATGAATGATGCAACGTCGTGAAAATCAGTCATTAACGCGTAAAAGCAGGCCCGGCGAAGGGCTCTGAGAGGAACAGGGGTTTCGGCGGAGACAGGTCGGATTGGTCACTCATTGAGTAACTCGAACTGTGACGCCAGACAGTGAAGTTTTGCCATATGCAGCGTCTGGTCTGTTTCGTGGCCTCGTCGTTTCCCCCCCTGATGGTGTCCTTTGTCGAAGGAGGACTAAGAGAATTGATAAAACGTATAATGCGGCGGCAAAGCACCTTCAGGTTATTTCGACGCCCGTCTCGAGTGACCCAGCTTCCCGCCTCTTGGATGTCTCAGTCCACCAGAGACCTATCTAGATGGTCGAAAAGGGCCGTCGACCCTTACATCCTTGACACCCTCGGGCATCATTCTCAGCCATTCGGTCCAGTTGTCAATGTCGATCGGTTCGTCTCCTATCCGGAATGACAGTACCAGTTGCTGACCTTCTGTACCGAACGGAAGGCTCGTCCTCAAGGGACCAATGTTGAGAGGTGCGAGAAGAATCGAGGGTAGTCGAGCGTTGCCGGACATTTGCATGTGAAGCGGAGACGGAAAGCTGGTGATAGTTTCCTTTTCAGGGTTCCTATCCTGAACGAGAGAAGGATAATTGGACAGTAGTTTTGAGTGAAGCTCTGCTGCAGAGAAGGGACTCGTGAAGCGTTGTGAAGCCCGTGTTTTTAGGTGCTCGGTCAGAACTTTGGTAAACGTGCATCGATCCAGGGCATCGAAGTGCTCCTCGGATACAGCAGCAGCCACCAGTTCCAAGACACCTTGCTGGCGGTGCATCTTGGAAGATGGAAAGAATGCGGCGTCCATCACAATCAGGGTGTCTGAACAGGCCTCCTCAAGCACCTGCTGAATACCACTCCACCGGATAGTCTCGGCCTTGTCCTTGTCTTTTGAGCTGGCAAGACGTTAGGTTCCAAGCCTCTTAAGAAAGCTACTTGAGAAGTACTCACCTGGCGAGCACCATCTCCCGGTTGCCGTCCAAGTAGGAATGACCGTTGTAGTAGACAATCTTTAGAACGTCCCGTTGATCACGATCCTCCACAAAGTCGGTAATCTTGCGCGAGAGCCATCTCCACGGGCTTTTGCAGGCCTCTGAAGCAGACGGAATAGTCGTGATCGAAAACGTATACCGGTAATACTGGTCGAAAACTTCTCCAAGTTCTTTGACGGAGCTTCCAACGCTGAAATCAGGGTCGTCCTGCCAGTACAGAAGTAAGGCCTGCGCACTTGAGTAGCGGCTCCGACTGGGAGTAGACAGAATTCTCGAAACATTGGTCTGTAAGTCAGATTTCAGACTATCAATACCAGGCAAAATTGGAGGCTTGTCGAGCCTGGGGCCGGTCGGGAGTGGCGTGCGAATGCGAGACTCGCTGAGCCGGTGACCACCAGGAGGCGTCGGGGAGTCTATCTCCATCTCCTCGGGGTCCTGCGTGAACATTGACTTCACATTGTTGTTGTTCAGGGCCGGCGCTGGGCTGAGGGGCCGCTGGCCAGCCATAGACGGGGCGATATCCTGGATGCTGGGACTGTGAGACCTATGATATTTCCTGACGGCATCCTCCCAGGTCATGTTGTGATGGCTAGGATGGCACTTGGCAAGGGCAGGATTGTCAGCAGGGGTGAGCACTTTTTGACAATAAAGACGTGAAGGGGTCGCGGGTGGCTTACTGCAACTCTCCTTCTGCGACAGTCATTACAGGCGCCCAGCTTTCTGATGAGTGCGGCTTTCTCTCTCTGTTGCTGGGACAAAGGACCGGTTCGCCTCCTGCTCGCGCGGACCCGGTTAGAGACGTCGGAGCCATCCTTTACATGGAATATGGATGTTAAGTTAGGAGAGGTGTCGGCACTGTACGATGTGTTGCTTGTGTCCACGGACATATTGGTGGCAGCGGATGCCGCCGTGGCCTGAGTTGATATGGACGAGTTGGTGTCCTTCCTCAGCGGAGGAGAAGCCGACTGACCGGGGGTGGGGGGAGGTTGCTGTGACTGGTGCTGAGGAGTCGTTTGCTGCTGCGGCGGCGGTTGATGCTGCGCTGGCAATGGCTGCTGTTGTTGGAGCGGAGACTGTTGCGATTGAGGCAGCTCATGATGAGACATTGAAGGTGAGCCAGTTTGGGGTCTGTTTCCAGACTCCTCGCTGCCATTCTTCGGAGGCGCCTCTAACAGACTCGGAGCCGGATGCATGCTTGCAAGTTGTGTTGTCTTATTCCCTTTGTCACAGCAGCAACTACCCTTGACCCATCCTCGGTGTGCGTTGGTGTAATGGTATGTGGCGGAAAAGATGAGAGAGAAAAGAGAAGATGAAAAGAGTTTCAAGAAGAAGAGAGGGTGGCTAGTGGAATTCCCGCGCCCCTTCTCTTCTCATACACACACACTTGGCTCTGTCTGGCTGTCGCGCCTTTTCTTTGAAGTTGGGCAGATTGTGTGGTGGTGCCCCACCGAGATTCACCGACGCGAAAGAGCGACCAGAGAAAAGTGAGGGGTAAAAGAAACGGGTCCTCGGAGGCGGGGAGTAGCCAAACAGAGAATGCGCCGAGGGCAAATGATGCCAATTGAGACCCGGAAACCGGAAGAAACCACCGCAGGGACGGTCGAGAATAAAAGAAGGACAACCAGACTTGGTTTCGGTGGACGACCGTCTCAAATCGAGGTGTGTGAAGGTGGGAGGATGAGGGCCGAGGCCAAGGTGCACGAATAAAAATAAGGTCGGTCGGTCAGGATTTAAGGGTACGTGCACCGAGCACCGGAGAGGGAAAGAGCAAAGAAAGCACGGGCCAGGACCCCCGGTAAGGTACGGCGCTGGGAATTGAGATCGGGAGGTGAGGTGGTACTGAACACCTCTGGTAGTGCCCGTACGCAGTAGTGTGGTGGTGGTGGTGGGCTGGTTGTGGTGGAGGTGGTAGTGGACTATACGTAGTAGTCTGGACGCTGGTGGTACCTCTGGTGCAAAACCTTCTCCAATATGTCGTTTGCGTGGATTTGGATGTTGTTGTTGTGGTGGGAGAAGAGAAAAAGCGACGAGGGGAATATGGATACTTCTGCCAAGGTACCGATCAGTCCAGGCCGGGATGGGGATGGGGACGGGTGAAGGGGACGGGGGAAGTTGGGCGTACGTAGGTGGAAAGAGAGACATACATACTTACAGTCTGGATGGGTGGATGGATGGACGGAAATCTGTTGACCGGGCCGGTACAACTAAGCCTCTGTCCGATTTTCTTGCAGCCAGAGATACACGGAAAACAGATACGGCGGTTAAAAAGCCCTTATTGGTAGGTACCGAGCGAGTATCGTCGACTGAGGTGAATCGAGTGACTTGCAGAGGTGTAGCACAAGGCAAGGTAGGAGGGAGAGGGACGAGACTGAGAAACGAGACAACCCTGCGACAGGGATCGTGGATGTTGTGGATTTTGGGTTCAGAGAGTTCGATGCTTGGGCTTTGGTGCTGAGTGAGTGACCCAGGTGAGGGTTGTGACTTTTATCGAGCGGGTCTGGGTCCGGGTTTCGGTCTGATGTTTTTTTCTTGTGTTGCTGCTGCTTGCCGATGCTGAGCGGTTTTACTCTGGTTCTCTGATGATGCTCTGTAGGTAGTCGGCCTTCTTTCTTTGTTCCGTTCGCCGGGTCTTATGGTTCGAGGTATCCGGAGATGTTTGTTGCTTCGTTTCCGTCCGTCTTTACTCTCTGCTTGCTAAGAAAGGGAGTTAGAGAGCGAGACACAGAGAGACAGAGAACACAAGCTAAGACGCGTAGTCGGTAGGTAAAAAAATCCCCGCAGAGTCGAGGCCCCCGGTCCTTTCCTCAAGTTTTCTGAGTCGTTACACTGGCAGGTGTGGATATCTCAAGAGCAAGAGAACCGGGTTCCTCTTCTTTTCCAGCATCACGCTTCACCAAAGTCTCCATTCGTGGATGAGTGTGAACATCATCATATTTTCTTCTCCACACAAGGTTTTCGCTCACCTCAACTCTCCGTTGCACCTTAGGTGACTACGTCCATGCGAGATTCAATGCAATGCAAGCTTTGAGGTCTGAATGGCTCAATCGTGTTCGGGGAGATGGATGTAGGTTGATAGGCACTTGCAAGTTGAAAAAGAAATGAATAAGAAAATATGGCAGAGCATGAGAGAGAGGAATGAGCACAAGGAAGCAGTCGTCGGGTATTCATTCGTACGGAGCAGATAAAGGCAGGTGCGCTGTAGTAGGTCGCACGACACAGCCCAGCCGAGCCCAGTCGTGCAAGTCTTAACCTCCAAGTCAGCTTCCATTCGATGTGGCCAGCCCACCTCACCTGCTACCTCGTGGTGCACCTCAGGTTTGTCTACATCGCCATCTGCATTTGCATTCTGAGCTACCCACCTAAGGTATCTGAGGCAAAGGTGTGTACTCATAAAGTACCTCGTCTCCGTGGTGGCTGCTGATCTATCCAAGGCAGGTACTTTGCCTCATGTTGTTTCTTAAAAGTGACTTGGACAGGGCAGTCACTCAGCCCAATGGAAGGAAGGAAAGAACTGAGATGCACTCTTTCCTACTCACCTCAACTAAACCGACCTTGGTACATTTCGGAAAGGAAGCCGCACCCGCATTTGCACCAGCCACTGCATAATGAGACTGGTATCGTTCCGGCGTTCCTCCCCATCACCTACCTTACCTTACCTGACATCCAGGAATAGTTAAGGTAGCAAATGGAAGGTCGACAACCTCACTTGTCAGGCTTCGCGGAGCGCTTGACCCGGCACCGTTTTAATTTTTTTCTTAACCCTTGGAGGGGAAGGAGGGGGAAACAGCGCCTGGCACGTCAAAGGAAGGGTCCAGGGGGGCCACCGGGGGGTGGTGACCTTTCACCTCCACACGCGCACGCACCAGATTCTGCAAAAGGTGGGAAGGTGCGAGGTGTGAAGTGGGATGGAGCAATGGGCCACAGGCTCTTTGCTGCGCCGTGGTGGGGACACCTTCCCTATCCAAGACCTCAAGGTACTCCGTGCCGTCATTTTGGCAGGGAAGTGACTTTGTCCGACGGTGAGCTTCCATGGCACGCATGGAGGACGGGAGACCTGTCTCGGGTTGGCAGGTGAGAGAGGAAATACGACGGTTGCTCTTGCCGCCAAACCGCTAAGCTGCTAAACCGCCGCTCTTTGCTCCGAAGCTCTAGTCTTTTTTTTTTTCTCCCATCGGCGTTTTCTCGTCTTGTCTCGTCCGCCTACCTTAATACCTGACCATCTCACCTAATCCGGTCTACCACCAACCGTCACCCTACAACCACCACACATAGCATCCGTACCTTGACCTGTTACCTTGGCCAGCCAGTTCTCGTCTGCTCTCCCTTCTCCCCCGCGATCCACTTTAGATCTTAACGAGATGCTTGAATCGAGTAGAATTATGGGGTCATTGCTGAAGCGTCCCAGGCTCCCAGCCATCACTACGACAGTGTCCACACCTTCAGCTCCAAGTCCAAAAGGCAAGGTAGAACTAGCATTGCATGGGATCGGAAAGGGCAGGGCAGAAATGTCCAGGACACTGAAAGATCCGTTGTCTTAGGCATGCACACATATCCGTACACACACATTCACAAGGACAACTTCTCGCATTACAATCTGGTATGGCCTCACTCAGACCCGAAGAGTCGACAGATGCGCCTGATATTCAAAGACATCCAGGCGTTCGCGCAGGATTCGCAGCCCAGTCAATAAAGCCAAGCCCAGCCCAGCCCAGCCCATCAGTCGCGCGGCCCGGTCGATGATCTTCAACGAGCCAATATGCTCACCGACCGAGGAATGGTGTGGACGTCTGTTCTCGGTGTCTCGGCTGGGGGGCGTCTAGCCATGTCCCGTCCGCTTGGCATGTGCGGCTTGACTACGGAGAAGCTCGGAAACCAAACAGCAGCTGAGACCCAAGTCAATGACCTCTGTCGCCGCAAAACCACACTTCTCGAGATTCCGCCTCCTTCCATACGGCCAGCCGTTTTGCGGGTATTGCCTAACCCTGCCTCTTCACTGCCTGACTGATGGAAGCGAGGAACGATATCAAAACACCCGCACCCATAGAGCAAATCATGACGAGAACGACAATGGGGAAGCACCTCTGGCGATGCAACACCAACCGGGCCTGGCAAAGAAAGACATGTCATGCGCACCACGTGGACCCTGTCCTGTCCCTGTCACCGTCTCCTTCACTTTTCGCTGTACGGGTACGCTGTGCCTCCTCGTCTCATGGTCAGGTCTCGTCCCGCCCGCCCGCTCCCTGCTCTTCCGCCCACCGAGTAACAAGATCGGCCAGCTGAGTCGCTGGTTCACCTTCAGGCTTCGGGCTGCAAGCCTGCAACTGCAAGTCTCCAACAAGTCAACAACTGACCACCAAACCCTTTGCTGCACCTCCAATGGATCCAAGCGGGGGCTGTCAACCCCCACAGCCCTGGGCCAATGGCTCGGTTCCTCTTCTAATTATCCGCGCTCTAGTCGGACATCAACAACAGCCCAATGCAGAGAGAACAATGAACAATGTGATTCACTGGAAAACTACAGACTCGAGATCAGAGCCCTATCTCGTTACGCAATACCTCAACAACCCATTGGACTATCCTTAAGGATGTGCAAGATTGGACTTGAGGTCGGCATCTACCTTGCTTGGGCTCGCTAGGTTAACTTACCCTAATCCAGCCTGAAGCTGTCTCTCGACAGAGTTGATACCTCTCCTGCTCACTCACGATATCCCATCCGCTGCGCGCTGCCTGTGAGTCGGTCACAACCACCGACTTTTGCCCCACGAACAAGAACCGAATGCTGCGTCCATCAATCTTCTCATATTCTCACTCCTTTCGCCCACCTGTTCTAACCAATGAGTCTGGCTTCACCGGGAAATACCGCCAGCCTCACCGCAACTCCCTTTCCGATAGGTCTCCGCTCATCCCCCCACACTAGCACTTGAGTCTTTCTTTCTTTTGGCCTGATTCACGAATCATCATCCACCTCACAATCCCGCTGCATCTGCACTTCCCCTCGAACGAGATGAAGGCCGCAACGTTTTGCTGCATGTTTTGCAATGCTTTTGTCTACTCAGATGGCCATGCGATGCAACGGCCCAAGTCAAAACATGCTCTCCCATGTTAAGTTTGCCATTTGCAAGGATCACGGGTGAAAGACTCTGCGTTCATCGCGTCGTTGCTTCTTGAGATGCCTTGGCTGGCAAAGACGGCAGTATTGAGAGTCGCATTTTGAATTGCCAGCCACCCTATGCAAGTTACACCGTGGCTATGCCTCTGTTGTGTGTATCAACGTTGCAACTCCGGCAAACGACAAAGGGCCGGCGTCAAAACACCATTGACCATTCAGCCGGCACATATCCACTTCTACGGTATGCCTGTATTCGTCCTTCCAGACCTCTCCTGCCGAGTCGACGACCTGGCACAGTCAAGGTGTGTCTATGATTAGCGGCATATGCACGAAAGACGTGCGTACATACTGGTGGGATTCGCGCTTCAGATAGCCGTCGCGCCGTCTGTTCTTGTCGGCCTGCATGGCATGTGCAGGAAAAACAACATCAACATTTACAGCCGAACCTCTCTTAGCTATGGATTCTCTACCGCCCCAGACTTTGAAATTCGCCTTCTCAAACTGTCGGTTTGGACTTTTGGAATAGTCCAACCAGCGCGACTGTTCAGCACATCATCAGGATCGGACCGAACCACCTCTGTCCATGGCGTCTGCCGTCCTTGCACAACATGAAAAAAGAGGGTGGCGGGAGCGGGCAGCGGGTGCCACATCCATCTCCTCGTCGGGACCCGGTGAGCTCAATGTCCCCACCCCTCCGGGCTCATCACTTATCTCGGTCTGCATTCCTCCGGCCATTGAATAGATGCGACCAGGGCCGGGGCCAGAAGCTCACTGGCTGACCTTGAGGCCCATCTGCCCATCGCCGAAGATTGGGCAATGAGGAAGAAAGGTATCAAATCCCGCACGGTGAAGGAACGGCAAGATGGCGGATGGCAGACGCCAGACGATGGTTCCACCGGCGGCCAGTGGGATTGGCCAGCCTCCGATATCGCCCCATTCCGCTTTAGGACTGACTTGGGAACCTCCCGCCGACCGAAGCCGCTTCAGCGAGGTGTGACAATGGGCGGCAACGCGGGCGCGAACGGCCTCTGAAGCGGTCGGCGCCCGGCGTCTAGCCGACTTGATGGACCACGCCCTCAGCCTCAGTCACCTGGCACACTTTGAATGGGGGTGGATGTTGGATGTTGCTTCAGAACGTAAGACAAGCCTCGGCAGTTGCTGCAAAATGCGGGACTTCTTATACTGGTTACCCGCCTTTGCTAGCATTGCGGAGGTGACACACAGGCTCGCGTACCAAGTAGCCGGTGAATCGTTGTCACTAGCCCTAGTAAGTTTGCGGCTCAACTCTCACCTGACCGAGTCGCCTGCGGTCCCAGACCTTGGTGATTGCTCACCTATTTTAGAGCGGACGCCACTCTTGACATTGACTCAGTCACAAGAGTATACCATCGGCTGCTTGTGAAATACTGAATGACTTTTTCTAGAATTCCTTCTGAACATGGCTCAACTGTCCCTGTTCACAGGGGCATCTTCTGTGAACATCAGTCTAATAGACCATGTGATCTCCTCGTGACACATCTTCACATGTAATTATCGACCACAGCCTCGAGAGTGTCCTTTGTTGTTTTTGTATCTCTCCAGGATTATTAGCATGTGAGACGGGCAAGGAGTAAAACGGAAATTTACAGGATTCTGCAAATATCTCACTCTTTCAGGTCCCTTGCCGAAACATGACATATCATATCGTATACCAACAGACTGATTTACCCCTTACAGCAATCCTTGTCCGTCAGGGATCCACCGGTAGCTCAAAAATGACTACGGATAACCTGCTGTACACAATGATTAGGGTTTCCAAGTGTCCCAAGACAGTAATAGACCTTGAGATCGAAATACTGTTTCGAATAATTGACTAGATCAAGTGAGCACATGATAGAAGTATCAGGGTCCCTGGAGATACCATATTGCCTGAGATGAATGCGTCTTGGGTTGGTTCTACCTTGGATACTGCTTACCCAACAAAAAGAAAGAAAAATTACAAATATAACGGTTCGACTTGATAATCAGGATGCAACCTTGACCTTGGGTATCAAACAATACAGCCATGCGCTTCGACGTACCGGCAACCCAGTGGCCATAGCTGATGTCACATGGATGTAACACAACGGTGGCAATGTAATCTCCATACTTGTTCCCTGACAAGGCAGGCGACGTCTACTCGCTATTTCAATGTACAGTAGCAGTCCGCATCCGGGTCTGCTTATACTGTTGATGATAGTCGCCCAATTCATCGTTGACGAAAGAGCAACCTCGTCCGTGAGCCAGTAGTTTGGATCTTTCTTGAATAATAGTGGCCTCGGTGATTCTTCAGCACGGCACGAGTCATCTGAGTCTCATGAGGCACTGTGATTTGAAGGTGCGCGAGATTGACGACGGGAGAGTATCTGGGATGGGATAGGAATGTCAGCGAGGTTGGAATAAGCCCCCCGGCACGAAGCTGCTCACTGGAATATATGTCCAGATTCCATGCGAGGTAATCTCGTCCGAATAACCCCGTGTGCAATGGCTCGCAGCTTTACTTGCTAGTTGGCTTGATGTACGATATGATATGATATCCTGAGACTTATTTCCTCATGGTGACTGCTCCGGATTTCACGAGTGTATTTACCGTCGGGGGCTTGGAAGACCTGTCGTTTCTGGTAAACTGACGTAGACTTGCCTAGGAAACGTCGGCTATGGTTTTGGCATTTCGTCACAGCGGGTGTGAAGAGACTAACCTAACATAGAGTGGGGGTGGCTAGGCATGATGCTGGACATGGACAACCGATCTACGATAGCCAGACACCTGTGTCGTTTATTGGCTGAACGAAGTACTCGATTCTAGACACATAGACTACTATTACTCTCTCCTACTTCGTGGTACATATGACACACACACACACACACGACCAACAGGAAGAATTGTGTACCACGAAGTAGGAAACGGCGACTGTCTTCCGGTACTCAGTCGTTCCTCGAATGATGATGCTGAAGATCGGAACGAGTTTGTATCTGTTCACCTTCACCTCACAAGTGGCGTTCTCCATCATGACCTCGAATCGGAGCAGGAGGTATTGGCGAGACCCTATCACTCATGAGATATCTCTCCCCTTGCGCAACCATTGGGGGTTTTGAAACACGTACCAAGAGAATATCACAGTCATATGAAGGGCGAGCATACTTGGTTGCGCGAACGTAATGAGATAGGATACGTGGACCCCAGGAAGAAGAGGGCCTTGTTTGCAATTCGGATTGCAGATTTAGCTGAGAGATGAGATACACAGAAGATTCTTGCCAGTATTCTCTTCTCGTGTCAGAAGGTACTTAAGCCCAAGGCAGGAGCCAAGTCAGCATTGTTTACCTCACACGCCGCGCGCCTTCCCTTGCAACCACCACAACAACCCAGTAAACAACAACACATCTCACCATCAACACCAGCAACCTTTCTCGAACCACAAGAACAACCACATATTTACCGTCTCTATCCACTCCTGAATACCATGCACTCAAAATTCTACCACCCAAAAAGAAAAGAAATCTCTAGAAAATTTCTCCTAAAAGTTCGGAGAAGGGGTGTTGAACCCCGACCCTATGAAAACCCCACCCCCCTAGGGGAATTTTCTGCTCTGTATTTTACCGCTCGGCTAATGCGTTCCCGGGGCGTCCCCCGGGGCAGGTATTCGTATGAAGAAAAATGTTGTAGATGAAGGGTTGGGGTGGGCGGTGTGGTGAAGGGGTTGACCGTCCGGGTGAAGGTGGCTTGAATGTTGGGATGAGAAAAAGGGGGAGGGCGGCGCTGAGAGTGGTGAATGTGTGGATAGGGAGCCTGAGGTTCCGAGGAAGACGGCTAGATACCTTCTCTATGAGCAGGTTATGGGTCCGAGGCACCAAAGGATAGAAATTACTTTCTATTCTTCGAATCTGTTCTACCGAATAAGCAAAAGAACATGCCGTCTATGATGGCCGCTGCTGGGAGCCATTCAGCCTCACACTACCTCGCATCTCAAGCATCATCACAAAAACAGATAACGTCCAGCGTCTGTCTACCTTTAACTCATTAAAGGGGCTTATTCGCGAACCCCAACTCCTTATTCCCGCCATGAAACACCACAAACTGCGACTTTAGGAAAACGTCCCCGTAAATCGCAAAGGGCAACCCCGCAGAGCTCTGTATGCCCCCAAAGCACGTCGTCGAAGTCTCAACCGTCTGCCCGTCGACGGGAGCAAACTTCATAAAGTCGCCCGGGACGACGGCCTGGTACTTGCCCATGTCGACCGTGAAGGACGGAATCGTGTCCTTGCAGTTGAAGACGAAGCCTCCGTTGGTCGCGTCGTACTTTGCGCTCGCGATGCGCTGGTAGTACGCCGAGACGATGGCGTCGGGCAGCAGCATGAGCGTCGTGCCTGTGTCCGCGATGGCGGCGTGGGGGGCCGAGGTGGCCGCACTGCCGTTGGAGCCGACGGCGAAGCCTTCCGCTGTGAATTGCCAGAAGCCTTGCGTCGTGTTGGCGGGGACGAAGGTGATGTCGCCCGTGTACTCTGTCGAGTCGAGGAAGCCAAAGTTGTAGTTGCCGGCTTGCGAGATGTGATTAGTTGGCTGTCTTGAAGAGGCCTCGAAGTGAGAGTTTGTGACTTACCAGCTGCCTTCTTGAGGTTTGCTGTGAACAGTGGCATGGCGAGATTGTTCATTGCATTCTCGAAAAAGGTTTTCTGCTTGGCAGGCGTGACGGTGTTGATGTTGCCAAAGGCGAGTCCGACAAGACCAGACTGGTTCTTGTTTCGGGAAAATGACGAAGACACTTGAGTAGCAGACTCGACTGCTTGGCTCACTACAGTCACGCCACCGATCGTGACAGTGTCCATGAAAACATTACCTTGGGACGAGCTACCGTCGCCATAGGAAATCGACCAAGAAGCACCCTGGAGGACTTTGGCACTTGTACTGGCGTTGATGTTGTACACTGTCTGCCCCGCGACTTGGGTTATGGGTGTCTCGCTACTGAAGACCCATAGATCCGAGGACCCGGTATCGAAGTTGAGCGGGATAGTCTGGGGCGGTGTGCCGATCTGGACAGGGCAGAGATACTGGCTGTCGAACTCGGCGGGAATCGCCGCAACCTCTCCTTCAGGACTGTAAGCTTAATACCAAGATGCCGACATATCAACTTACCACCTGGAGATGTCTTCGTGCCATTGCCTTTGTTACCTCCACCTCCGGGAGTAGTGGTTGTACCATTGCCCTTGGAACCACCAGCACCAGCATTGCCTCCTTTCCCTCCCTTACCCTTTCCTTTACCGCCACCCTTACCCCCTTTACGACCGCCATTGCCTTTGCCTCCGTTCAGCAATCCAAGCTCTCCGAGGATTTGATCGATGAGCCCTAGTAGATCGTCGGGAATCTGCTGCCCGAACTTGGAATAAGCTCTGGCCAGTGCGATGGGCCCTCGCCTGTTTCCATAGTAAAAGTCGGGATTGGGAGCCTGCTCGATTCGAAAGGCCGCGCCGCCTAAAGTCGAAATTTCTAATTTCCGAGGTGCCGCATCTACTAGATGAGAGGCAAAGGGAACGAATGCTGCCACTGCAGCTGGTTTGGTGAAACGCATGGCCGGCCACTTGGGGGGAAAAGAAAGGTCTGGCGAAGGAGTGAAGCCAGATGAGAAGCTCACAGAGCTTTCAACAAATACTGATCTTAGAAGAAGAACAGTGCGGAGATAGTGACACAAGGAAAACAAAAGGCTTGGAAGCGCGGAGCGTCCTGGGGAAATAAGCACACAAGCTTTTGCCAAGTTCGCTTCCCATTGTAGCAACGCATAGATCGACCTTCTCAGCCGTTTCGAAATGCTCGAATACCTAGTCACCAGTTGGATCGCCAACCAGGCAATGACGAATCGCGAGACAGAAGGAGAAAATTCCACTTTCCGGGCCTGGCGACGAGGACCTGTTGTAGGCGCCAGGGGCTGAATCGTTTGAGTCTGCCTGCCACCAGCGAGTCGACAGTCTCCCAAAGAGGCGCATCCGTAGATGACCTGCGACAGTCGATCATTCAGCTCAACTCAAAGCGTGGTTCCTCGCGGACACTGTACGCCGGAGTTGTGAGGCGGCCTCTATGGCCGTATGCTTGGCTTCCGAAACACTGTAAGTCGGGCATGCGACCCCTGTCCGCAAGGTCAACCAAGTCGCGATGCCGAACTCCCGTGACAATTTGTTGGATTGCCAGACCCCTGTTTGTGACCGCAACGCATCTAACCAGGTCAAGACTTTACTTGTGACGTTGAACGAGGGCATCCGTAATGTGGGAAAGGGAAAAATCAAAGATCAATCATCTGAAGTTGCTCAGAGACATGCGATGAAAAGAGCGGGAGAAATAGATTGCGACGTATCTTGACGGTCAAAGTCTAATACGGAGACGAGAAGAACAAGGGAGTCGGAGAGGGTGTGGCATAGCTGTGACGAGATTCATGCAAAACTGAAACCGCTCTCCATCCTTCTGTTGACAGCTGTTCTGACTTGGAAGACATCACTTGAGTCTTCGGCCGAATCCCCGGACATGTGCGATGGTTGTGAGTATTTGACATCACGGAGAGACAATGCTTGTACCGAAGGAAAAAAAAAAGAGCCGGTCGTTGGATTGCTGATCGGACAGTGGGAGAAGTTGTCCGTTCCTTGATGTCGGGGCAGCCGGGTTCCGATGGGTTATAAGCCCGACCCGAGTTTGCGACTAGAAATACTTGTAGAAGTCAGCCCGTTGATAAGGCGTAACAAAGAGTCATCGTCAAATGTATTGATATGCAAACCGAGGGAAGGATAGCGCCGTCACTTGGCGAGGTCGATCTCTGCAAGCTAATCTCTCCAAGGCGTCGTTGCCTTGATTTTCCCGTGCGAGATCCTGTTAGGACACATTCATCTTGCCAGGTATTGGCCATCCATCATCAAGCTCTCGGCTGCTTAGCCAATACCATATCATCGGAATTTCGATGATTCAGGGATCGAAGAAGCGATGGGAGAATGTGCGTAGGTACGTGTAGGACCTAGGTATGTGTTCATGGGTAAGGTGAAATGAACGGCGGCTTGACAGCTGCCCAAATCTTCAAAAGGTGGAAAGCTCAAGGTGGAAGCAGATTCCCGAGCCCGGCACTGCCAGGGTGCTGCTTAGTCACCACAACATGACCCCTCCACCCCACTTGCCTGCTTGAAGTTCTGAAATTTGCCAAGAGGCAGTGACAGTCCAAAAACTCACCAAGACTCACCGCCCGACCATTGCCCCCCCTATCACCGAAAGGCATCAGATCCCCTTACGCGTCTTCGTACGTGTCAGCCACTGCGCACGATGTGAATGACTTCCTTTCCACGTTGTTCTACCAAACTCTATTCATGAGTCGCTCTTTCCTTCAATACCCCGTCACTTGTTGGCTTCCTGCCGTTTTTTCTTTCTCTCATTTCCTTCCTAGTGACGATTAGGGTCTTGGTTATTTCCCTTACCTCTTTCGCATTTGCAACCACGCAACGACTACATGACTATATACAACGATACACGACGATAAAATGCCAGAAAACGATGCTCTTATTCTATCATTCTCACATTTGCCGGATTTTCCGCGCGCTCCCGATGCTCTCCAAACGCTGAAGAAGGTGGCCTCCTTGGTCAAGCCCATCATGCGAGTTAGGGGGTGGAAGGTGCGAGAGCTAGCTGAGTTCTACCCAGACCAAGCAAACCTCCTCGGTATGTCAACCTCCTGATAGTTCCATCAATCTACTAATTATGGTGTATTCAGGTTTGAATATCAACAGAGGCCAAAGAATCCTCGTCCGTTTACGTTATCCCAATGACCGATCACTCTTCCTACCTATAGAGCACGTTATTGATACGATGCTTCACGAACTTTCACACATTGTATTTGGACCACACGATGGCAACTTCCACGCGCTATGGAACCAACTTCGAGACGAACACGAGTCGCTCATTCGAAAGGGATATACGGGTGAAGGATTTTTATCAGATGGACATCGCCTGGGAGGCGGCCGGATACCTATGCATGAAGCTCGACGACTTGCTAGAGCATCAGCTGAAAAGCGTCGTACCCTGACAAAGGGGTCAGGCCAGCGTCTTGGTGGCTCTGGACCCAGCATCGGTTCAGATATCCGGCGAACCATCGTGGGCGCAATAGAGCGCAGAAACACCACGCTGCAGGGATGTGGTAATTCGAACCACAACGATAGGGAGATTCAACAAATTTCCGAGACAGCTACGAAAAACGGCTTTCGTACGCAGGCCGAAGAAGACGCGGCTAATGAAGCTGCAATTGCGCAAGCTCTTTGGGAACTGGTACAAGAAGAAGAGCGCCAACGATACGGCGGTTACTTTATTCCGCCAACAGCGCAAAACCCTACTGGCAACGGTGGAGGATCCGTCATGGGAGATAACGAAAACAGGAGCAGTAGTGTTCCTCCGCCGATCCCAGGCCCAGGAACGAGACCTCCATCGGTACCACGGCCAGAGACTCGGCCACCAGTTGTGTCTGCACCGGTGCCCCAACCAGCTCCGCAACGGGGCTGGACATGCGGAGTCTGTACCCTCCATAATCCTTCAAGCTTTTTGTGCTGCGATGCGTGCGGCACAGAACGAGGTCAGGATCCTCAGCGTCAAGTGTGGACACCAAATGCTGAAAAGCGCGAACGCGAACGCCAACGGGCATCAATGGCCGCAACGGCGAAGAGCACGACACAGCCTGCCACTATCGATCTCACAAGTAGTCCGCCCAGAGCCAATAGCAGTAGGAAGCCTGGTAGCAGCAATCAACGCCCCGAGCCAGTGAAACCCCTTACCTGGCAATGTTCGTATTGTGGAACGATGATGGAAAGGCAGTGGTGGACGTGTTCGACGTGTGGAGTGATGAAAGACAATTCAAACTGAGCGAGCGGGGAAGAGGCGAATTGCATGGATGAACTCCGGCGGCGAAGGAACGAGGAGGGCACACGAGCACGTGAAGGGGTCCTTTCTCTGGATCCTCAGGGTCCAGATGACGAAATGGTCGATGATACCCTTGCAAGCGAAGGGATTTTGCAATGCCTGTACTGCATCATGTCGTCTGTTGCTTTAAGCGACAGATGTAAGGCTGCGTTACGAAATCGAGACGGAATGACATAATATCTCGCGACATCGAAAAACGAGACGCAACCCACAACCTATTGTGACCCAGTGCTAGGTACGCTGACATGGCTGGCAACTTACAAGCAACGTACATAAATGGGGAGAAATCGAGTCATTGGGTGGATTGCATACGGGTGGCATGCACCCAGCACATGTCAAGACAAAGATGCGCCATGATATGGAATCTTTCAGTGGCACGAACGAGCTACCCTCGAGCTACCCTCGAGCTACACCCGAGCTACACTGCTTCTGTCTATGTACGAAGTTTGAACGACGTTTGGTTGCGTTCTGAGGGTTCGGGAGACAGGCCGATGACCAATCAAGGCTGCTTATGCCAAGATGACGTCAACAACGGACAGGGCAAACACGCAGACACGCTCGGGCAGCAAAGCTCTGTCAAAAACAAGGGTGGTAGTGCACCAGGATGATTGGTTCTCACCACCAAGAGCAGGGTCAGATGATCTGCGTTGTACCGCGCAGCACTCGAGTCTCTGGTGGCACTGAAGGCGCACCGATATGGAGAAGACGACCAGGGCCCTGGTCGTGTCTGTGGCCATCCCGGTCTAGGCGTCTTGAGTGCCCTGCGGGCTAGACCCGTTCGAGTTGTAGATCTACGATCGATGGGGAGACCGTGAGGTCTAGATGCAGGGCAAATTTGTCACCGACAACGCCAGTCGGAGATAGTCAAAGCCCAAGTCTTTGCGTTTATCCGAATCCAGCGTAGTAGACATCACTTCCAAGTATCGAGAGCTTATGAGCGGATGAGCCAATGCGGGAAAAAGACTCACCGAACGATGATCTGGGCCGCATCTACGGCGAAGACCAAGTAGCCTCGAGTATGCAATTGGAGAGCATCGCCAGCTATACAGCATGATCCCTTCTCAACAGAGGACACCCAGATACAGTCTACAATTCGATGTATGGACGAGGACAGGCGAACGTCACACGCGTCAAACAGAACTGACGGGATCGCCCGGGTACGCGACGGGTATAGAGAAGATTGAGGCAGTCAGCTCCTTGTCTGTCATTATGGCCTCATATTCCTGCGGCAGATGGGAACAGCGAACGGAGTTTCAACGACGCGACAGACTCGACAATCGATCTGCCACCAGTCGATTATTGGCGAGAAAGAGATCAGCTTGCGACAAGGTTAACGAGCAGGACCACGCTTAACTGCAAGCTCGCTACCAAGCTGCGTCTCCCTCAGGGTTTATGAATTGGTACACGGACGTGAATCCCCAGGCTTTAGCTAGCGCCAGACGTTTTCCATCAGCTGTCGATGCCTGTACACCAACTGCTGGCTCCTGGTCCATCCCCATTGCGAAGGGACGAAGAGCCTGAAATACCTCGATTATAGAGTCGACTTAATTTGACCGTGGATCGGTTCTAGAAATCAGACTGAGACTGACAGGAACAAGCGCAACATTCTGTTTTGACAATTAAGAAAAGACTGAGACATTGGCGGAAGTAACCAGTGGCTGAACCAATTCCTCGACGGTTGGGGGTGCCGAGCGACACACCTGACGGACCCGGCCAGACACGCGGATCGCAGCAAGACAAAGAAGGGATCAGCACAACGAGAATGTCGCTCACAGAAAAAAATGTCCCGAAGGTCGGCCAGGAAGCAGGTGGTGGTGGTGTGTGCTGTGCCTCTCTTAGGTCAGGGTCCTTCTCTACAGCGGCATGGGGCGCCTATCTTTACTTCACTTGGGGCAATATTCCATTCTTGCTAGCTCTATCGAGTTGACCCATCCGGACCCCATCATGTCCCATATTCGAGGTTTGCCTCGTCCGTTGAGGGGATCCTCTTCTGCCGTCATCATCGTGGTTTCACGACCCACGCATCAGCAGCAGCAGCAAGGCGAATATTGACCCGGCGCGTAGTTCCGTCGCAGTTGGGGGGGCCTCGGTTTGAGAAGCACGACAGCAGAGCAGCAGTGGACTCTGATATCCATCATAGTCCGATATTGGCCCGTCTCTCCATGTTGGAGAAGTAGCTGGACAACACATCAACGATGCCGTACACGAACCTGGCCGGAGCCTCAATCCGTCGTCCGGGCTTGATTAACATTGTGGATGTTTGTGGGCGTACGCCGGCAACAAGACGGGACGAGATGGTGCCATGCGCGTGGAAGGGGGAGGTGCAGAAGATGTGAGGCGGTTTAGTGCATAATGTGGGTGTATTCTGTTGTTACACGAAAACCGACATTTGGCGAGTACTGGAAGAGCACGGCGTACCAAACCACGGAAAAAATGACAATCTGCGGCCTCTCTCGGATGAGGTATGTGATTGACGGACGAATGGCATGGATTGGGCCGCAAAGACGAACGGGAAGATCCCCACGCGGGAAGGGTCTGGACAGAGTTGAAACATGGAAGCAGGTCGGCGCTCGCGGTGCCTGGTGTCTCGAGCAGCTCCTTCTCCAGGGGAATCCCTCACGGGGAGCAGTTGAATGTTGGAAATGTCGGGCGATTTTAATCATCAAGAAGTGGGAAAAGAAGGCAGAGCGATAAATAGGGCATGACGAGTTTGACGGGCTGGGCAGAAAGGAGCATCGCTGCCAACGCCCATGGCTGGTGCCTCAGCTGTGGGCAGACCGCAGGGCGAGCGACCGATCCACTCTGTACCTGCGGAGTGCCTTGCCTGCTCTTTCTACTACTGCGTACTCCGTATACGATGGATAGGTACCGCCATTTCCAGAATCCCAGCGCGCAGGTGCTGGGGACGGCCCACTGGAGGATAGTGGACATGAAGGGCGTCATGGGTGGGCAGACCGCTCAGTGTGCCTGTCCTGGTTCATCGAGATGGCCTTGTACTGTGTATTGCGGTGGTGAGGTAAGGCACTTAGCGGATACTTGGTAGCCAGGATTAAGTAAGATACTTGGGGATACGTACCTGTTGTCGGAATCAGATTTCGATGGCTTCCTGATTGAACTTGTGCATCCCCTATCCACTTTCCCATCCACCTCGTGGCCAACTGAAAAGCCTGCCTGCTGGAGGTCAGAAGTATCTTTGTACCTGGTAGGTCCGGATACGAGGATATCCAGCAAACCGAGGGTGTGATGCTTGGATGCCTGACATGATATGCATCAAAGAAAGACACAAGTTCTCCCGTCCGTACCTACCTAGGTATGTTAAGGTGCACCCCGTTTCTCGCATCCAATCCCATAGTCCCGTTCGTTCCCCCCTCTCTGGCGTCTGGCCACCGCCGCTGTCACAGCATGACGATCGCTCCCTCCCTGAGCACCTAACTTGTCGCGCACGCCGCCTGGAACGCAGGCCAAGCGCATGGAATCAATCCAACAGAGGAACGGGCAGTGTGAGTTTTTTCTGATCCATCGCCTCCCGCTTCCCCGCCCGCCGGCACAGGACTCGCGAGACTTGGATGCCCAACGGCAGCAGTCAGTAAGTACCTAGAAGTCGAGAGCGAGGAAGAGGCGGCGGGGTCCAAGGTAAGGTATGATTCGCATCCAGCAGAAACATTGCCCAGTCCGAATTCGCCTCCACGTGTGGCCCTTCTCCTCCTCTCTGTTCTGGTCTGCTCGACTGTCCTCGTGTGCTTCTACCTATTCGTAATGTAAAGTAGGTGGCCACTGCTTCATTGTGTAGAGTAGGTAGATAGGTAGATAGGTACTGTCCCGGTCCGTTCATGAACAAAACCCACGAGCTCAATCATCGATCCACACAACTCAGGTCCAGTCCGGTTCTGGTCCAATTTAGCCCACCGCCCATCCACTGCCACCACCTCTTGGGATAATTCTCCCCTTCCAATCCCCCAGCCCCGGTCGCGGTCCCATCTTACTGTACCTCACTGGCTTGTTCCCCCGGGCCTCAGCTTTGGTGCCCATGTTCCTCCATTTTCTCCCCCCCCCGAGTTACCTTACGGATACCTGCCTAAGCAACTAAGCACTGTTAAGCTACCTACTACGGTACTGCGTATGCTACCTACCTTACAAGGCCCCCCCAGACGTTGCATGGGTTCGACCACCACTCCTCCTGTGTCTTGATGCTTGATCACCGACGACACCACTGGGCAGGGTAAGGGGAACCCATTCATATTCACTCAAACAAAGTTTGGACTATGACGGCCCCATCCCTTGTCCTTTCCTGCCAATCCTGACTACGAAGTAGGTACTACGGGTTACACACGCTTCCAGTCACTGCCCATTTCGTACCTCCAGTCAGCTCGGTTCGTGTCTTTTCCCATTGAATTCCCATCTTCCATCCTACTGTACCGTCTCTTTGTCTATCCGATCTCTTCAGGTCTGTTTAGCCTGACTTCCGTGACTTGTCTTGACCACCCCCTTTGGTTTGTCTCTACTCTGCTCTACTCTATCTCTCCGCATCTATTCTCTCGGTCCAAACGGTGTCCATCCATTGTGAGTGAGCTTGAATCCCCCTTCCCCCCGTCCCTTCTTTAGTTGTTTCTCCTTCCCCAGAATCCTTCCCTCCGTCATCCAGATACCTGCCCTAGATCCAGTATCTGCACCTACCTAAGGTATTCGCCTCTGCTCTTTCTTTCTCTCTTCCAATTCCGTGTGCCCCCTTCGGAGCCAAGACGACCCAGGGCGCACACGACTCCTGCAAACTACTGCACACTGGCATCTGTAGCTGACGAGCGGCAATTGTTCCCCTCGCTTCGCTTCCTCAACCCCAACTCGTCGTCACTTCGCACCTGCTTTTCTACATACTATTGTTAGTTACTTACATTTTGTATCTTCATTTACCACTACCATTCCCATTTCACTGTGGCGTTTCAAAGCAGCTTCCTTAGCCCTTTCTCAACAGCTTCTGTGCTGTGTTCTAGACCTCCCCACACCACTTCCGGAATCCAAGCCGCCATCCGACCATCTCATTCTCTGTCTCTCTCGTCCGCTCATCTATCCGTCCGAGACTACCTACCTTACTACACGAGACACACACATACACACACTCACACTCACCCACACTCGTATGTACACTCAATCCCACACCCTCTCTCTATCTCAGTTCCCATCTTAGTAAGCCCCGGTCGCTATTGCTTGTTGTTGCGCTTTCACCTTTCTTCCCCACCTCCGGCCTTCATCTCTGCCGCCTCTTTTTCGAAGCCGCCGTTTGCAGTCGAATTCAAACCGAGCGGGAATCTCTACACCTGCGCCCCAATATTCTACTTTCCTTCGCCTTGCCCGGTGCCCCAGTTCCTCGTTATCTAGGTAGCTTCCTGGCCCTCTTTGCGCCTTGGTCAAGCTCGCCCAGCCCCAGCCGCCGTTGTCGCTTCTACCCATTGCCACTGCCACTACTACTGCTTGCTGTAGCTGCCGCTTTTCTTCCCGCACGAAATTGGGAAGGCTTGTGAACTAACGGACAACAAGAAGAAGAAGCAGGGCGCTTGAGCTTTTTCTTCATTCCCCCTCAGTGCCGAACTGCGCCTCGACTGCTCACAATTAGAGCACATTCCCAAGCGAAGCGTCCATCCGGAGACGGGTCTTTACTCCGGTGGTCCAGAACGCACGCCCTCCACGCAGACAAGGCGCCGCGCCATGCTCTGCTCCGCCTTCTACTCCCCCACGATTCTCTAGCATTCTGCTGCCGCCGTCGCCGCCGTCGCCGCTTGTTACGTCTTTGTCACTGCCTGACTTGCGCATACCGACAAACCTGCTTCCAACTACTCCAGCTCCGCGGGCACCTGACGACGAGGGTAGCAACTTCATCACACACCCGCGGTCCGAACTTCAACTCTGTAAACCTAACCTAACCTAACCTATACCACGCTTCTACACAGAGGTTCACCTGCGAGCCGCAGCTTCCCATGCGTGGGCCACCGCCGAAATGCCGCCTCCCGAACCTGTTATCACCAGCAGTCATGCTCGAGACAGCGGTCCAGTAATTCCACCTCTCAAAACTGCAGTACCATTCCAGAAACCCAGTCATCCGGAATCACGGCCTTCTACCGGAGAGAACGGTTTCAATTTTGACGCATCGCCATCACCACCAGAGGAATTTGGACGTACCCACAGCGATGGCGCTCCGAGTACGACCAGCAGCGGCCGCTTCTTTCGCGAGAACTTCAAGATGGGATCTGGCGAAGGCAAGCGGTCACATTCAGCCAGTCCCTTTCGCATATCGATGCCTTTCATCACGCCCGGCCAGCTCGCTTTTTCCGCTATGCAGTATTTGCCAGTCCCGATACTGATATTGAACAACCTCAAGACTGTGGTTCTTGCCAACGAAGCCATGGGGAGGATGCTTGGTATGACAAACGATGTGGCCGAAGACAACTCATACATTGCCGAGAGGCTGAGAGGGCAGTCCTTATCTCAGGTTGGTATCGACATGATTCAGGAAGGTCGTCCAGTTTGGGTAGGATGGGAAGCGTTTTTGGATTCTCTTGTTCTCGAAATGGGCGCGAACCAGACGTCAAAGGATGCCGCGGATATGTTTGCCCAAGGACAAGGTGGAGAGGCGACGCCGCCCCCGGATTCGCTCGCCCCGCCATTACCGGACCATCCAACGGGTCCATGTTTGGTTAAAGATGCCGTGGTCGATGTCGTCATCTCCCGCAAGGAGTTGGGGAAGCCGGGCTTCGACCCCCGGGCCAAGGGCTGGGGATCGGATCATCAAGTTTACGCCAAAATGATTGTTACGATATGGGAGATTGAGGACCACCAAGTTTACTTCACCCTAACTTTCACCAGCACAAGCTCCCCGCCTTCCCAGCCAGCCACAAGCCGCAAGGCGGTCGCGCGACCCAACATGCTGGAACAAGCAGACCGCAAGACGATATCCAACTCAAATCCACCCTCCGTCAGTTCCAGTCACGACTCGAGCTCGCCATCGTTCCGCGTAAGCCCGAGCGCTGTGTCTCTCTCATCGAGTCCATTTCCGCCGATGGGTCCGCCTTCTACCGCCGTCCATGCGAGCTCGCCCTCGATTCTGCAGAAGATGATTCTCATGAAAGATGCTTTACTTGATAATACGGAAATGCCCATCCTTGCGATGTGGAAGGATGGAAGCGTGACGTTTCCTAATCGCGCCGCTCGAAAGCTACTACGGCAAGAAAGCGACCTGGAGAAATCATCAGACGGTTTCGATTTGCTGCCAAGTTGGACGGTCTGGGATCAGGACTTTGAGAGAGAGTTGGATGTGAGCGAGTATCCCATTTCGGTTCTGCTCAGAACGGAGACGCCTTTCACCAACTTGCGTGTTGGTATGATTGACCATTCGAATAACAAGATTGTCTACGATGTACTTGGAGAGGCAATCCGAGATGACAGCACCGGCGAGTTCATGGCCGGCGTAGTCACCTTTAGAGATATCACCAAGATGAAGGAAGAGATCGTCGAGATCAAGGAGAAGGACGAGGAGCGCTTTAAGCTGATATGCGACACAATGCCTCAGCTGGTGTGGACGACAAAACCAGATGGTTATCACGATTTTTTCAACACACGGTGGTATTCATACACGGGACTCACTCCCGAGGAGTCAATGGGATTGGGATGGAAGCATCCATTCCATCCGGACGATATACCGGAAACTGCTAGGCGCTGGAAGCACTCTCTGGAAACTGGCACCCCTTACGTGACGGAGTATCGTTGTCGCAGCAAGACTGGTGAATGGAGATGGATGTTGGGACGAGCTCTGCCGCAGAGAAACAAAGAGACAGGCGAGATAGAAAAGTGGTTCGGAACTTGCACTGACGTCAACGAAAGCATCGAGGCCAAGCTGGCCGCGAGGAGCACCCGACAACAGCTGTTGAGCGTTCTCGCGCATTCCCAAGTCACCATCTTCACCGTCGACACTAACCTGAACCTTACCATGTTGGAAGGTGCGCTGATGTGGGACAGCAACGGGGATGACAATGCCGCAAACCAACCAACTTGGTTCCTCGGCCAAAACATGTACGAGGTCTTCAACCGACTCAACCCTCAGCTCAAGACTGGCGAACGCCCCAAATTCCTCCGCCCCGTCGAAGATATCTTGGCAGGCGGAAAGACGGAAGAGGTGGCGGAGCACGGCATGGATGGACACTGGTACCGGACGAGATTCTTGCCCATTCTCGGCAAGAAGACGAAGGAGGCCATTGTGAGCAACGAGACACGGATCGAAGGCGTCATTGGTGTCATTATGGACGTGAGTGAGCTGAAGGAAAAGGCTGAAGATCTGGAAGAGGAATCTCGGGAGAAGAAGCAGGCGATGGCGAATGAGGCGGCCGCAAAGGAAGCCAACAGGCTCAAGAGCCAGTTTCTCGCCAACGTAAGTGGAATGTGCTATAGGAGACATGGAATGGGGACTAACGAAACGACAGATGTCTCACGAGATCCGAACGCCCATTACTGGTGTCATCGGAATGGCCGAGTTGCTGAGGGATATGGAACTTGACGCCGAACAGACCGAATATGTCGAAAATATTCAGAGGTCGGCGAATGCTCTCTTGACGGTCATCAACGATATCCTCGATTTCTCAAAGGTCGAATCCGGACGTCTCGACATCGAAGAAGTCCAGTTCTCCCTCTCAGTCATTGTCACGGATGTCAGTAAAATGCTGAGCTTTGCTGCGGAGCGAAAGAACCTGGACTTCCGATCCGACATATCGAAAGAAATCGAGAGGGATCTGGTTGTCATTGGTGACCCCGGTCGTGTACGCCAGATCATTACGAATCTTTTGACCAACAGTATCAAATTCACCAACCAAGGTTACGTCAAGTTCTCGGTGCAGAAGGAGAAGGAGACGTCGGACAGCATTGTCGTCAAATTCATCGTTGAGGACAGCGGTATCGGAATCGAGGAGGAGGTGCGGAAGAAGCTGTTCCAACCCTTCAGCCAGGGAGATGCCTCCACAGCGAGAAAATTTGGTGGCACAGGCTTGGGTCTGACGATTTGCAAGAACCTTCTCGAGTTGATGCATGGAGAAATGACGCTGGAATCCGCCCTGGGCAACGGAACAGTGGCAACATTTTGGGTTCCCTTCAGCAAACCCCAAAACCAAAGGGCGCCGCTTGTCGAAATCGGTTCTCTTCCGGACAGGCTACAGTCTGAAATGAGCGTGTCTTGCCACAGTTCCGAATTTGAACAGCTTCTGAACACGCCGCCCGCCTCTGGAGAGTCCTCGCAATTCCTAACCGACAAACACAAGTCTCCATCACGACGACTCTCGGTACGGACACCGCCGGCTTCGGATGAGGAGTTGTTGCCACATGCTGAACGTGCCAAAATTCGCGTTCTTGTCGTTGAGGACAAGTGAGTTTTGATTTCTATTGGCCACGTTACGGTCCATGCTAACGGTTTCCCAGTGCAATTAACCAGCAAATTGCAACCAAGACGATTATGAAACTTGGCTTCACGGTGACAGCAGCATGGAACGGAAAAGACGCCCTCGAATACATGGCGGCAGCCCAACAAGGCAAACACAGCAAGCCGGATATCATACTGATGGACGTGCAAATGCCAGTCATTGATGGCTACAAGTGTACGCATCTCCTGCGCCACCACCTACCGTACAAGGCCTACGTACAAGATGTACCAATTGTGGCGATGACGGCATCGGCGATTCAAGGCGACAAGGAGAAGTGCACCCGAGCAGGAATGGACGATTATCTCGCCAAGCCAGTCAAGAGCAAGACGCTGGAAAGGATGCTTGTCCGATGGAGCTTGATGAAGAGGTCGCAACAAACAACATACAGGGAGTCGGATGGGTCCATGTCTGATTGCTCAGACACCGCTGCGCACTGCAGCAACGCCGATATCCCCGGCGTAGCACATGATCACCCAGATCCTACGCCCCCCGACTCAACAGAAGCCGTGGCGCCTTCGAGCCGCGAACGAGAGCAAAGCCAGGACACGGATCGTGAAAGTCGGGGCGATCCGGTGACACCCAGGCCTCTTACCAGGAACAACTCGTATGAGCCGTCACCATTCGACTCTCCAAATGTGGCGGAATCTATCAAGCCAATAAGGCGCTCCGAGACAGATGAGCTTGCTTTGCAAGCACAGCAGGGCAAGCTTATGGAGGCCGCCGGCGGAAAGAAGCTCCCGCGACGGGGAGAGTCCTTCCAGACAGTGGTGGCCGGTGATTCCTTGACGGAGGAAAACGTGGAAAAGTTGGAAAAGGAGGAACACAAGCGGAGGTCATAGACATTGGGGACTTGTCACAGCATCCTACTTTTTTTTTGCAAGTGCTTTCCTAGGGGGGAGACATTTGCTACCACACAGCGAGGTGCATGGCGCCCGGTCACTGTTTTTATGCTTACAAACGTAACACACAAGAGGGTTGTACATATGGAAGCAGAGAAATCGGGAAGGACGAAGGATTGGGGGGACGCGAACAGGTCACGTTGCATCTTGGCATTTCGATCGGCGTACAGGCGGGCGAGGTTTGAGCTTGGATTTTGACGAAGCAATGGAAGAACCGGAACTCCTGAAAACATAAAAATGCGGGCGACGTGGTTTGTGGTTATACATATTCGGAAACCGATAGAATTTGGGGGGACGGGAGTCGAGGGGTTTTCTTGATGAGATTCTGTCTGCCTGCTGCTTACGAGCCCAGGTTTGTTCTTTTATTTTAGTACACTTCTAGTCGCATAATGACAGAAATCGAAATCGAAACTTGATACAAATGAAGTTCTTTCCCCTATGTCTTTTGTTGGTTTTGGGATATGTTCAGGTGTTGAGGGATTTGGTTCCTGGATTTGATGGGTGTGAAGGTGTAAGGCCCTCGGGAGGCGCTGTCGTCATTTCTTTTGTCTCGATGTTTTTTGATGGGATGTCTGATTGTCTATCTGTCTGTCTGTCTACCCAAGGAAGCGAAGCGAAACCGAGTGAGAGTTTGTGTTAGATCAGA
>JFBX01000510.1:452296-501325 GCA_001563135.1 Colletotrichum simmondsii | reverse complement strand
AATTTAGTTTTTTTTTTTTTTTTTTTTTTTGCTGGTGGTAGTGGTGGAGGGTTGGGTATCCGAGCGTGCCGTGGATGGGATGGCCGAATTTGGGAGGAGGGGGAAGTTCGGAGTCTGATCCGGTGGGCATGGATTAGGGGTTCTCATCTACGCCCTTAGAGGGGATTTGGGCGGGCTGTATGGTACAAGTACCTTGGTATGCGGGTGATTTTTCTTATTGTTTATTAGAGTTTTCCGAGATCTGGGGCTTGGCGTGGGTGGTTTGGATGTTTGCAGGGCTGTGCTGTGCTGGGGTGGATCGTGAGGGTACTCTGGGATTAGGCCTGCTATTTGAGTTGAGGTGTGTAGGTACGGATATGTAGGAAGGGGGGGTTAGAGCTGGGGATAGAAAGAATGGGTTTGGATTTCTGGGATGGAGGGTTCCGGGGGGTTGGGTCAGTGTACTTTGTATGGATGGATGGATGTGTGTGAGTGTGTATGGGGAGGTGGGAGGTGGGAGGTGGTGCGTGCCGTAGAATGACTCGAGCGGGTTGTGTGGGATATGGCGATATATTCATTGATGTATCGTGAGGATGGTATATTCAGATATTATCTTGTTCTTCGCCCTCATCACGACTCAAGAAGCCTCACAATCTCACTACTCCCAATCCTCACTTCCGGATCCCTCTCCAACATCCTCGCAAGCAAAACTTTCCCAGCATCCCCACTCCCGCCCAACGACGTCCTCAGCTCTTCAACCTCATCCAACCACGCCACCATTTCTTGCTTGACGGCTTCATCTTCAAATACGTGGGGCAGGATCCAGGAGCCTGTGGGTAGAGGGATGTATCCGAAGCAGAAGAGGAGGGTGACGCCTAGGCCCCAGATATCGGAGGCGTGGGATTTGTGCCGGTGGAGGAATTCTGGGGGTGCGTAGGGGGGTGTGCCGGAGGGTGACCAGATATTTAGGGAGGGGGAGGGGGAGGTTGATGAAGAGGGGAGGGTGATGGGTAGGGGGATGGCGGCGCCGAAGTCGAGGAGGACTGCGTGGGGTTGTGGGTGTTCTTCTCTTTGTGGAGAATGGAGAGAGGGGGAGAAGAAGATTATGTTTTCTGGTTTGACGTCGTCGTGGATTATGTTGCAGTTTGAGTGGAGGTGGGATAGGGCTGATGCGATTTGGGACCAGATTGCGAGGGCGTCGGAGTGGGAGAGGGTGCAGATTGAGGTTTTGCGGTTGATGTATTTTTCTAGGCTGAGGCCGGGTTCGTGGCGGAGAGTTATTGTTGGTGGGGAGGGGGTTGAGGTTAGGAGTTGGGATATATCTGGCTGTTGGGAGTGTGAGTGGGATCGAAGTGAGTTTGGGTAGTATATTACATTCATAAGAGGGGAGGGGGAAGGTATGGGCGGATGGTAGAAAGGTGTAAAATGGTACGTACGTGATCTCTGGCGAGGTTGAGAGCTTCGACTTCTTTGCGCCAGCGGTGATAGGTTCTTGGGTTGTCGGGGAAGGTGAATTTTTTGATGACTGCTGGGAGGTCATTGTACGTTGTGGATTCGATTACGGAGTGGTATGTTGTTGCGATTATCTTTGAGCGTGTTGGTGTCGGTTCGACGTTGGTCGGGTTGTCGAACTGGGTTCCTTCGCTGGCGGTTGCCATGGCGCAAGTTCGAAGGGTCTCAATCGTTGATGTTATGAGTGCTACATGAACAGACTATCGTATGCCCGTTGCGAGACGCGAGATTGGCCTCACGCGGTGTTAGCTGTCGAACGCCAAGGTATATGAAGAAATCCAGCTACACCAGCGCGACAACTCCGAAGAGATGCCGTCTTCGGGCTCAAGTGCGGGGTGACTCACGCCGGTGGCATCCTGCGGGGTGTATCCACCCGGGCCGCTGTGGAGCACCCGAGTCCGGGCACTTTCTGGTGGAGCGGCACTCCGTGAGCAGTAGGTCCGGACGCCAATATAACGTCATTCTAGGTACCTGAACGTACGTTTCTTGACAATAAACCGATCCTTGATTTATCCGTAGTGCAAGCGATCTCTTGTGCGCAAAGCATCACAAGGTATGCTCTGCTGGTATCCCGAACCACCACCAGTCAGATTTAGCCATCATGCAGGCAACCAACATGCGAACCAACATGAGCAGCATTCAGACCAACCGGTCGCATAGGATAGCCGCCCTGATTCAGCCAATAACTACGGCACAGCCCCATAAACACGAAGATCATAGCCCCTCGGGCGTTCCCCTCATTTCTTGCCATTGCGTCCTCCCCCTCAGCCCAACTTTTCCCTCTCACGACTCAACAACCATCTTCACTACTATTTCACAGAACCAACAAATCTCTCAGAAAGAGAGGCATCACTTGCGATGGCTGAAGCCCTCGGGCTAGCTTCAAGCGTCATCGCTGTCGTCGAATTGACAACAAAAGTCGCAGGAGCCTCGGTCAAGCTCGTCAACCTGTGGAAAGAGATCAAAAATGTCCCAGTTGAGCTGCTTGAGAAAGCCGAGCGGCTCAGGGACTTTGAAGACTTTCTTCAGGAAACAGAGAGCCATGCCGCCAACAGCCCCTTGCCCCAACGAGCTTGGAACAGCGCTCTCTTGCAAAAGTATATCGCCAGAACCCGGGCTGTGTTGAAGGATCTGCAGGATATGGTCGATCAGCTGTACACCCAGGTCACGGATCCACGAAAGTTGAAGAGAAAGTTGGCGTCGACAAAGGTTGTTCTTCGGAAGGATGACCTTTCTGCTTTGGACTCGAAGCTGAATTTGGCACTGGAACTGTTCAAGCTGGCTCGCGAGCAGTATTTGACGTACGCAAATTCTTTCATCAATCATTCCGCCATGAAACTTACCATCCTTCATTTAGATCACTGATGTCATACTCTGTGATGGTTCAATTACAGCAGTCGTCTGACATAAAGTCTATTCAGATGTCCCCTGGACAAGTTGCCAGTCGAGGTCAAACTGAGGACAACTCGGTGGACTGCGGCACGAACACCAACCGATCCCTTATTATCAAAGCGCCAGCCATGGCCAACTTTTCTCACAGACGAACCATGTTTGGCAGAATTGGTCTATCTTGGAAATCAGACGTCGGCTATAAACTGCACGCGCAGCCACCTAGTTGGCTTGCAGGATCAGTATATTCAGTCCTGGCGCAAAAAAGTCTATGTGGCTGGCAACTGAGCCTCAGATCTTATGAAGTCGTGGAAGATTTTGGCAACGAATTACGTACAGATATCCGGAATGATGACTGTCCTGCATTTTTCAAAAGGTTGCATAATCAAAATATGTCACCGTTCGTTCGAGTAGGGAATGGATCAACTTTGCTCGAGGTATGCTTCTTGCTTGCTTTCATCCTCCTGGTTGAGACGAAGATTCTGACCCGAAATTCTTGGCAGTTTGCTTTTCAACGGGGTTCTTTGAGTATAGTCAAAAAGCTACTAGAGTGCGGTCTAGGATCGTGTGTGCTGGAAAACTCTTCAAAATCCAATCGCAGGTGAAGACAACCTTCTCTTTTTCTCACTTCAATCCTCTGACAATTGATAGCTATCCATGGGTTATCGACTCGTTATCATGGTTCTGGATATCTGAAAAGCTTAACTATGGGAAAATACATACAGCGCTTGTCGAACTTTCGAAATATGGCCTGAAAGATTTTCTAGAGGGCCCTGAAGTTTTTGACATCTATTTCGAAACTTTCCCAGCGATGGCAGGGTTTCGAGTTTTGTTGGAATATGTGGGTCGCCGTCGTTACCAATCTCTTCCATTCAGAAAAAGGCTGCAACATTTCCGATCAATAGTCTGGAGGGCCCCAGATGGTCAGTTATCTTTGGATGACTTACATTCCCTACTACCAGAGACTAAGAATCTCACCATTGATGATCTCATGTCATCACGATCAACGGGTTATTGCTCCCTCTTTCACTCATTGGCTTATGGCTTAATTCGCCAGGCTCAGTCGTACGAGATCAGCCGAGAGCCGAAGTCACAGATACAATGGTGCGGACTCCTCAGAACCTGCCTCCAACTTGACCCCGCTGGTCTTAATCATCTTGAAGAAGCCGAATTCCTCAATTCCGCAATTGCCAGAACTCATACCCCGTTCTCATTTCTAATTGATCATGCCCCTCATAGTTTGTTTGATTTTACGCGAACCGGTCGATGGCCCTCAATTTTCCAACGTATACAGAGGGGAATGTCAGCTTGGCTGGATGTTTTGACCTTGAATGGGACTGATCTCTTAGAGTATGGGCGCAAAGAAAGACGGCTTCATGATGAAGGCCTGGTATTTCTACATGCGCATTACGGACTTCCTCACCTGTCGCTTCGGCTTCGTCTCCTTGGTATTACCTATGGAAAATCGAAAGATGATTGGAGGTTTTGGTGGGTTCACGAATATGAGCGTTATGTAGGCGACTTTTGGGAAATGGTTCATCAGGTGAATCTGGACGTGAAAGTCCCTGGCAGCTGGGTAGACGAGAGCGATCATGATCATTATAGTCCCTATATGGAGGAGAGACCAAGAGGGGAATGGTTCTTTGAGGAGCACATGCCGGTGATATGGTCTGAACATCGTGAGGTAAAAGCACCGTTCTGAGTATAAGAATGGAAAACTCCCCGACTTTACTAGCTTAAGAAATCAAAACGAATGAGCCCGAGCTCCGAATAGAAATCACATGGCACGGGCATACACATGAGAGAGCTAAACGCTACCATCATTGTGTATTGAATTCGTGCCTGAACAGAGAGTGACTTGGACCAGCACGTAAAATACCGCGGAATTGTAAGCAAGATGCGACGGACTGAGCGAAATATGGGACTGGCAACATGTCTAACTACTAGTAGACACTTTTCAACTTCAGAGAACGCTTCAGCCTAGTTCGCTCCTGCATCACACGTTTCAGGCTCTTCTTTTCGTGTACTCCACAGCAATATGATACCTGAGGCTATTGTGATTTTATACAAGCAGTGATTTCTCCATGTAATAAAATCATTGACTAGATAAGTCTTAGTGTTTGACTACCCATGCCTTCAGATCCTGTTGGTTGGGTCTTGAGCCCGGCCGGTTTGCGGATCTTAAGCCGGCCTTGAGTGGCCATCACCCCTGTCGACATATGCAGGTTTGCCGCCGAGGCAGCAGGGCCGTTCCGCACCCGTTACTGTGCCGCAGGGCTATGGCAGAGGTGTATGATGGGAGCCCTCTCGAATCCCTGGTCTCGGTTGATCAGTGTTGGATAGCTGATTATTTTCCCTCTTCCTCGAGCAGTTGCAGACACTTTCGAAAGGCTTTCCTTTCTTCATGTGTCCTTCGTCTTTCGTGTCATCCTTACTCGCAGCTGTCAAGATTTGCATAGATGGGAAATTCCACAGGTCTCTTTCCACATGTCTTATTGAAGAAGTTAGGCAGTACGTCCGGACGCTACATTCTGTGTCCTCATGGAGGCCATTGGTGCTGCTGCCAGCGGCATAGCCCTGGGCCAGCTGTGCATAGGCATCTCCAAAGCCGTCCACCTCTGGCACTCGATCGAAGACCTCCCCGTAGACATCCAAGACGCCGTGGACCGCCTCGAAGCCCTGGGTCCCGTCCTGGAAGACATGTTCACCATGATCTCCAGCTCCGAAGATGACTACGGCGGTCCGGATCCAAGTCTCCAAGTACCGGCTCGGCACGCGAAGGCATGCGTTGCGTACGCGACCAAGGCGCACCACGCCCTCAAGGATATGGTCGAGAAGCTAAAGACTGCTACGCATAAGCCGCTGAAAGCGAGTCTTCACGGTCGTGCGAAACGGAAGATGAGACTTGCTTGGGCTGGGCTGAAGCGTGATGATGTGGTCAAGTTGGAGAGGAGACTGGATTCGGCGGTTGGGATGGTGCTTATGTGTGTTGGGTCTTACGAGAGGTTAGTCAACGGCGGCTGGAAGAAGTTGAACTCGAGATCCGAGAACATTTGCTCACTTTCTTCGTGTTGCAGGGCGATGATACAAGCATCTCATGATAGAATAGCCGAAAAGATGGCCGCGAAGGTAGTGAAAAGTCAGAGGAAGCTACATGAGGTAAGCGAGGAGAGAATTGCGCAAAAGGTATCGCACGATGTGTCAGAACAACTAGAGAAACTGGTGAAACAACTGCAAAAACCGGAAGTCAATCGCGAAAAAGAGGAAGAAAGTCAGCAGTATGTTATTGTGAAGTCAAAATCAGCCTGGGCGGGAGCGAAACTGCCGTCGTATCGACCACACGCGAGGGGCCAGCTTGCGACCGTCTATTCGAGAGAACACAGCGAATGGAGTCTATCAGTCCAATTCCCAGCTTGGATATCCCGAGCTGTGTGGCAGATACAGATCAGTTGGAGTATGACTGGTGGGTGGCAGCAGAGTCTGCGGTCATTCAGCGTCAGGCCGAGCGACAGCGATATCTTTGTTGCCGCAAAGAGGGGTAAAGTAGGAAATATGATGGCCATGTTTAGCAAAGGCGACGCATCGCCGCTCGATAGAGACGAGAACGGCTCGTCTCTATTATATGTCAGTTTTGAAGCCTTCATATCCAAGTGCCCTCTTGAAGTTGACGTTTGATTGCAGCATGCCACATTTTCCGAGCAAGTTGAAGTATGTCGGACGCTTTTAGACCTTGGCCTGGAAGATCTCATTGATGATGATGGCGGATCATGGGAGTAAGACTACGTCGTATTCCGAGTAACGCTGTTTCTAACCAGCATCACAACAGAAGCCCTCTCACGGTATTGGTCCAGAACAGGAAAAATCTACAAAACCAAGCTAGCGAAAAGCACCTCGATCTCCTCTCTCTCTTTCAGTCCCGCATCGCAAATGTGCCGACCATCAATATGGAGCGCATGTTCGACTTTGTGGCAGAAAATACGTACAACGACGACTGGTTGCGCGTCTTTCAACGTGAGTTTCTTCAAGATTACTACCAATTACCACTTCGCGAACGCGTAGAAGCCGTTCGTCTGGGTGTTTTCACGGCGCAGACAGATTACACTTACAGAGGGCTGTTGAGACAAGACTTGACGGTGACGTCTGAGGATGTGAACGGCTCTGTTGAAGTCGGGTTCTCGCTGGTTCATTCAGCCGCTACCGCCCTGGGAAAGAAATTAGCGGAAGAGATGTTGTACGGGGACATCATTGGTCGCGAAGATGACGAAGCCGACGAAGATGGAGACGAGTATGAATTCGAGCGGAAGTTTATGGTCCGTTACCATCCGTATAACGGAGGTTGGAGATACGCATTCACCGATACCCTCAGGGTCGCAGATCGGGAACACATCCACGGAATAGAAACCGTAGTTCCTTGGGACTGGTACCGCGTTCCAGTCTGGACGGGCACACCTCTGCTCTCAGTCATAGGCGGGGCTCTTTGCCGTATCTCACCCGGCCTCCCATGGGATGAGTGGGACGAAATCTTCCGGACGGTCTTGAGGCAGTGGCTGAGAGATCTGCGAAGTGTCGGTGTCGATCTGTTGCAGTATGGCAGAGAGGAGACTCGAATACTTAACTCAACCACCTTCGCTGACCTGAGAGGAGCGTTTGGCGCTGGTGCTATCGCCAGCTCGAAGGCATGTGCGGAACCCTCTCAAGACTAGAGAGTCATGGATGGAACATGTGGACGAAATTCATCCAAAGAGTGATCTTTACTGGATTCCCATCCGCGTGGTTGGCTTCGATTACGGGCCGAAGCTGAGAGACTGGCGGCTCTGGTGGGCGCCGGAGTTTGAGGTATTTGCCGCCGACTTTTGGAAATTTGTTGATCGGCCAAGACAAGTCATGCCAGGCAGTTGGGTTGAGGCATGATTTCTCAGTATCGATATTATACAGCTTTAGCAACAATCCTGTGTGTTGCCGTCAGAGATATGAGAAAAGAAGGGGGGGGGATCGGGCGTCGTTCGCTCTCAGCTCTGTCGGCCCCGGATACGGACACTAAACGTATACTCGGGTCACATATGCAGCATGGTGGGGCAACATACCTACCCTCGCCGGCCCCTCCAGAGCTGACTGCCGCTGCCGGTGGAGGTAGGCACGAAGCTCGCTGAAGCTACCATAAGTGCGGGGCAGGTGGCACGTCACCTTATCGCCCAGAGCTCTTGAGCACTCCTTCTCTGCCTTGCTGACATTCCACATCAAGACGTAACCGTCATTTAGTATTCTTCCTGTTACATCTTCCGGGGCTCGCTCACTCATAACTCTCCTCGACCGAAGGGCATTCAGATCGGACAATGGCATCAGTAGACACCCGACCTCAGGAAAAGGCAGGTTCCTGGTACTTGGACGAACCTACAGAACTCAGGGAGCAGCTCAACGACTTCCTCTCTGACGTGCCCGATCAGATTGAGGGCAATGACCTGCCGGTCCCTGGTGCCCGAATTATCATTGCCCCGTGAGTTCAACACCTCTCTGTTCACTCCCTTCACCTTGGATTACAACCTGTGAGGGCGAATTTGCTGAACTATGATGGGGTTCTAGCCATGCCGGCTACACATACTCGGGCGCTACGGCAGCTTGGGCCTATAAGGCCCTCGACCTCAGCAAGGCCAAGCGTGTCTTCCTTCTCGGGCCCTCTCATACATTCTACCTTACGGGTTGCGCAGTGAGCAAGTATCAAAACTACGGCACGCCATGGGGAGATCTCAGAGTAGATGAGAAGGTCACAGCCCGCCTCCTCGACGAGCTCGAAATCCCCGCGATCCCAACGCGGAACGACATCAAAGAGCACTCGCTAGAGATGCATTTGCCATATCTGTGGATTCGACTAGAACAGACTTTCGGCTCGCCCGAGGACTTCCCGCCCGTCGTACCAATCCTTATCGGCGATAACAACAAGGCCGAAGAAAAGGAGGTGGGCAAGTGGCTTGCCGAGTATATCAAGGATCCCGAGAACGCGTTCATCGTCAGCTCCGATTTCTGCCACTGGGGTGGACATTTTGACTACACGATTTACTGTCCAGACGGGACACTCGATAGCAAGGAGAGTCTATACCAGTATAGCCCCAAGCCCGACGGACCGCCCATCCACGAGACGATCAAGATGGTGGATGACCTAGCGATCGAGGCCATAAAGACGGGAAAACACAGCAGCTTCTACGACAACCTCAAGCAGACCAAGAACACGGTATGCGGAAGACACCCGATCGGAGTAACAATGGCGGCGCTCGAAGAGCTGGGCGACCACCGGTTCACGTTCATCCAATACAATCGCAGCACCCTCGTGACGCGCCCGAGGGACTCCAGCGTGAGCTACGTTTCGGCTTACGCAGTGGTATGAACGCAGAAGGTTGGTTACGGCGTTAGTTATGGAAGGGAGGACGAGGAGGGAGAAGACGTTTTCTGTACCAATTTCATGGCAGCCTGGCGAAGGCTAAGAGGGTTTGGGCGTGACAAGAGGAGTTTTGATGGCTTAGACACGAGTTTCACATCACTTCCTAAAGCAGAGGTAGAGATATTAAGCAAAGAAGCTTCTTCAGCTTCTGGTAGCTCTAGAATTGGACATCATTGACAGCACCGTCCCAAGTGCCGGAGGTCAAAGACACGGGCCCAGAAGCCAGGTGACCAGATGGCTTCAATGCTGGATGAGTAATGCTTGGGGAGGGGGAGACATCAGTAGGCAGGTATGCATAAATCCTCGAGGTCTGATATTGCTGACGAGCGGACCACGACTGAACTAACGGGCATGTTGCGGACGAAAGCATGAATCCAAAGCGGACCGAAGAAGCGGAAGGGAGGGCCGCCGTTTGTCTCGATTTCCCCCTCCCCCTCCCCTTCCCACCCCGCCGGATTCGGGATGATGTAGATGCGGATACTGGTACTGAGATTCCAGCGAGAGAAAGAGGGACAATCCTAGGGCCGTTCGGTAGCACAGCCCTACGGTCTTCCTGGAACCGGCTGGCGGTGCAGCGCTAAGGGAGGCAGAGGCGGTGGGTTGTGACTTGTAGGTGTAGGCGCGGTGTCAGCTTCCGCCCAAAGCGGACCGCATTGCGGATCTTTTGGGGCAAGCCGTGGCAGCTTGTGTTACTTACCGTACGTGCCAGCGCAGCGACTCTTCAGACTAGCGGTACCTAGGTAGGTGTTGCTGCAGGAATGTGAAGGGCTTAAAGCTTGTTATCGACGTGAGGAGGGGGTTTCTATTCCAAGCTGTCGTTCGGTAAGGTTGCCGAGTGATGTCCAGCTTTATCTTTGGATATGAACCCCGCGCGGTATGGCAGTTTGCTTGTGAAGCCAAGAAATGACTGGAAGAAGTATTGGCTTTTTTGACTTTTTGATATCCTGAACGGCCCGTGATGGAGCGACAAGGATATTCCCCGTTGATGACGGCGAGGAGAGTTTCTTGCGGAAGCCAGATCTCGACTAGACTCTAGTTGGTGGGTTGATCAACCGAGAAGGACCAAGGGAGGACGGAGAACGGTCATCCTGGGGCTGAAGGTGCTGTAGAATGCGGATTGGTCCAGGAGAATGAGCCGGCGGCGGGATGGCTTACGGATCGCGGAGGAGAAGGCTGTGTTGATGGGGTTTGCCGAAAAGTGTAAACCAGATTGCTTCTTGGGGAGGTTTTCTACAGCTGGGTTCCTTGGCGAGCTGAGTGAGGCTTGTCATTCCCCTCTTTCTCTGTGTCTATAACTCATGGATATCATGTCTCTGTTTGAGGCGGTGGATTGTGTCTTGGCACTTTGCCAACGTTATTCTTGCTGAAAGTCTCCATAGGCTGTTAGGCAGCTATGTTTTCCCTACTGCTCACCGATAGCGGTTTTCCTTGATTCCTCGAAGGAATGAGAAGGCTTGGAGGAAAGTGGGCTGGTTGTAAGCTGAACTAACCAGCCTGCTGATAGCCTGATGGCGAGCTTACGGCTTGCATGGAACCGAGTCTAATTGGGGCGAAGGAAGATGAGGCCTTGCCGGGGGGATGGGGCAGCTTTGGGTTGAGTGAGTGAGTGTTCCTGACACGATTACACGCCGCAGATCCGCAAGCAAAAATGAGGTGAATGAGTAGGTAGCCCGAGGCAGTCCGAAGCCCGTTTTCCTTTCTCCCTCGCTAGGCGAGAAACTAAACAGCTCAGCCGTAGACAGGAAGGGGAGAGGGAGGGGAAAGAGGCTTGCAGTTGCATGTGTTAGTCTCGCGCTTCCGAGACCGTAAGCTGAGAAGCGAGCGGGGTGTGGTGTTGAAAGTGGCCGGAAGGATCGATAATTCCCTAGAGTTGATGGGCGATGGGATGATTGGGGAGCTTGTATGGATTGGTTGTTTAAGAGGCTGAAGTCCCCGTTTACCGGTTCGCGGTCGTGGTCGTGAATTTTTCCTCGCAATTTTCCAATTCTATTGCCTGGTGTTGCTTGTTTTTGATACCTCATCGTCCGTACGAAAGGCGCATCGACCTCCTCACAGGCGTCATCGCACCCAAAAAGTACCTAAACACCACTAAACTCGATCATCGGCGTCACTGCTTCGACCAGCCACAGACTCGATTGCCTGTGACCCTAGCGACAGGTTCAGAACGGCTGCTGTGGAATTGATCGACATTGCTGCTCCAGCAGGTTTATTCGACTGCAACCCACAAGAAAATCCCGTGTTCGCGGAGACTGAACAGAAAAAGCGGGAAAACGAGAAACGGGAAGACGGCAGCGAAAGAAACACGAGGTGTCCAATCCCCAAACGAGTGGAGAGATCTGGATCGTCGAACGATTGATTGGCATTTCGCAACCTTTGCGCTGCAACCTCATAAACTGTACGACGCCACGAACGACGAAGAGCAGCGACTGTGAGGTTTAGCTACAGTAGCTAAGCCTGCCGCTACCCATCTGGCTTCGGCTGCTTCTATTCTTACCAGCCAACGAAACGCTGTCGAGCTGGGTGCAGTTGAAACCACTGCCACCACCACCACCAAGAGAAAGAGGAGACAAGAGACACGACACATTTGTGTGGACTCTCTTGAACCTTGAGGGAACCATTTCGATTGGCTCGCAATTCCCGTCATCAACATCCCTGTCGACCTCTCCGCCTTCGACACCTCCATCGTAATCGCCTCTGAACGGGTCGTTACAAGCCACCAGGACGAGGCCCGCCACATCATCAGAAGAGGCAGCCCTCTTCACCAAAATTCAAGGTTAGCCTTTTTTCGAAGAGTTCCGACAGTAGCACGAACGGACAGTCAGCGACACTTTGAAAGCATAAGGGAGCAAGTTGCACGTTGGAAGCCAATTCCAGAATAAGAAGGGTTGAAAAAAAAGGAGATATTGCTTCAGTCAGCAGCACCGACCGGCCAGCGAACACTTGATCGAAGCATCCATCGAGCCAATACCACCAACATCAGACAATCTTGAAGAAAGTCGCATTAATTTTAGGACGCCGGCATTGGACCATCTCCCGCCAGCGCCTCAAGTTTATTCGCCTCCATTCATCGCCCGCCGCTTGTTACAGTTACAGCGCACCCAAAGAAGAGAAGGCAAAAAGTCCAAGCTTCAGGGTCCAGTCCTCGACACTTCTCGACCAATCACCTGCCGCTGACCGCACCCGCCCAGTCGAGACAGCCCAGACTCAACTCACGTTCTCACATTCTCACACACCATCGACGTAGTCTCACACAGCCCTGAAAACAGCGTTTTTTCAGGTTTTCTCACCTCACCAAGGTCACCACAGCCAACAGTGAGTGGGTGAGAGAGTGACAGACAACGACGTCCCCCCCCTTTCCCTCGCGTTGCATCGTCGGCCCCTGCCTCGATTGGGACCTTTTTCGTCGCATGCAGGTACCTCGCCAAGCCCGCCCATCCACGAATACACTCACACTCAAATCTCATTCTCACTCTCACCCTTCATCGCTCACTCATTCTTTCGAAAGAGAGAGTGTGTATTGTAGCTTACTCATCCGACTCTGAGACGACGACGCCGTTGACGAACGACGAAATCATAATCTCACAGACACACACTCACCCCAGGCGAGAAAAACACTAAAAAAAGGAACGGCCCTTTCGTCAACCCAGTTTAAATAAAAAACAACTGAGCACACTCACACACACAAGCTCTCTCTCTACTCCGTAGAGTGGTTGTTGCCAATAAGCCGGGGCCCCTCCAATCATCTCTCCTACTGGAGCCAGAAAGCTACCTAAACGGCGATCGTTCCGCAAGCCAGGGGCACCCCAAGCACCGCGCCCCCGTCCCGAACAGACAATTCGAATTTCTGCTACAAAGAAGCGCTTCAAGCCACACGCTTGACGCCCACGTTCCTGCGTCCAAGGCCCTGTGCAATTGTGGATTGTGGCCCATTCGCCTCGTCTCGCTTCATCGCCCCCCCAGTCGACGACCATTGACCCAGAAAAAACGAGCCTGAGACTTCTGTCGTCCAAGCCTGAGAGCGATTCTGTGTGAAAGTCGTACCTGGACCTGGGACTTGGACCTGGACCACACCGTCACTTTCGACGCTACAACCACAACGCCAATTCATCTCATCCGCCTCCGCCCCCCTTCTTCTCCTTCGCCCTTTCTACCCGTACTCAACTTGCTTCTTTTTCTGCCACAATCAACAAAACATCAAATCAAAAGGCCTTACACATCTTCCTTCCTACCAAAGCCACCGCGCGCGAGACGACGACGACGTTCATCCAACAAAGCAATACTACAATACATTGCATTCGCCCCTGAGCGTTTACCAAACTCGCATCATCGTCGCGCAAGGAAGAAGCCTTCGCGCTTCGCAGAAGCAACATGAGTGTCAGTGTTTCACCCCAACCCTCGCACTTCCGGTGTTTCGCCCGCCCGTCCTCGCCTTGTTCAACCCTCACTTTGCACACTGCCCTGCCCTACCAACGTTGCATTACGTCCTGTCGTCCTCGTGTCAATCGCACGTTGCTGCGCTGCCCTTCCCTTCTCGAAGTCGAGAAAGTCCACCCGTTCCCGATCCCGTTCCCGTGGCCTTGTCCGCACACTCTTCGCAAAGCCGCAACATCGCAAACTTTTGACTTCCTGCGATCACCAACCTTCTTTGCACATCATCATACTTGCTTCAGCCTGGTTGCGTTGCATTTGCCCATTTCGACTGCTCTTCCTTGTTGACGATTGACGCCTTTTCTTTTTTACCCTTTCATCCATCCTACCTCCCCTAACCTAATTGACCCGACCGTTCTTCCTGCCACCGATATCCGTCGAAGAAAACTAACATAATGGCGCAGTACGGGTATGTTTCTCTCTCCCATGGAGCCGACGGGACACACGACGACGAGTACGACCTCTCCGAACGCGGAATACTGACAGACGAGCATAGATACGGTGGTCGTCAAAACCCCTTTGACCAGCGGGACGATGGTCCCGGTGGAGGATACGGAGGCGGAGCTCCTGCTAGAGGTCCTCCTCAGCAGGGCTTCGGCTCAGGACCTTCTCCCTACGGTGGTGGTGGAAACAGAGGATACAACCAGGGACCAGCTATGGGTAGGGACCAATATGGTACGACCTGACCGCGACGGTCGTACGCGCTCTTTTGCTGACATTTGTCTGTCCGACCAGGCGCCAACGTCGAGATGGAATCTCTCGCCCAGAACGCCAGCGGCTTCGGCCAGTCATCGGATCCTAACGCCATCCTGAACGAATGCCGATCCATCGACCAAGGAATCGACGAGATTGAGGCCAACCTGAACCAGCTGCGCATGCTGCAGGAGCGTACCCTGACCGATGCCGACACATCAGCAAACTCATCGACGGTCCGCCAACTCGACGCCCTCTCCTCCGAGACGATGACCCTGTACCGCGGCCTTACCGATCGCGTGCGCCAAGTCAAGTCCTCGCCCGATGGGCAGTCTGCCAGAAACTCGCCGCAGGTCGGCCGTATCGATCGCCGCCTGAAGGGTGCTATCCAGCAGTACCAGCAGGTCGAGTCGGCTTTCCGCAAGCGTACCCAGGACCAGATGGCCCGCCAGTACCGTATTGTCCGACCCGACGCCGACGAGCGCGAAGTCCGCGAGGCAGTTGAGGATGCTGGTGCCGGTGCCCAGATTTTCCAGCAGGCCGTGATGCAGAGTGGTCGCCAGGCCCAGGCCAATGCCGTGCTCAACGCCGTGCAGGATCGCCAAGCCGCCCTCCTGAAGATCGAGCAACAGCTGAATGAGCTCGCACAGCTGTTCCAGGATATGGATACGCTGATTGTGCAGCAAGAGGCCGCCGTTACGCAGATCGAGCAGAAGGGCGAGGAGGTCGTCGAGAACCTCGATAAGGGCAACCAAGAAATCGGAACTGCAATCACCACCGCCAAGGCGACCAAGAGGAAGAAGTGGTGGTGCCTGGGTATCTGCGGTAAGTCTGCTTTTGCTGTGGAGTGGTCGGAATGTCTTGCTAATTGTCTACAGTCCTTATTATCATTATCATCGCTGTCATCGTTGCCATTTACTTCGCCATTATCAAGCCCGGTCAGGCTGCTCCGGCTCCCGCCACCACCGCCCGCGCGAAGCGTAACATTGGCATGCTCGAGCTGCCCGACTTCTCGAACTCGGTCCCTGTCGATACTGGCGCCGCGCACCCTCAGATTCTGAAGACGACGAGCCGCATCATGCGCCGCATGGTTCAGCAGGGAGCTACCTGGGAGCCGACCGCCACTGTGCAAGACTCCGCTGTCGTCGCCCGCTTCGGCGGCAAGGTCGACATGCCTGCTGTCCGCAACTAGACGGCTCATCGTGTTATTCCCGACTCTGTACAAAATACCCATCATATCGCCTTTATCCACCGCCTCATAACACACTCGAGGCTTCTCCAACACCACCAGTATACCGTCCCTCCGACTCGACGTCTGGATTGATTTCTCACTACCATTACCAATTAAGAGCTTCTCGCCGCTTTTTATAGACGGACGGATTATATGGAAGGTTAACTTCATATCTCTTTTTGCTGCTGGGTAAGAGGGTAACCAAACACGAAAAACGAGGGGGAATAGAGTTCTGTGGAGCCCAGGTCCCCAGGCCAAAGCAAAAAAGGACCACAAACTTATTTCGTAGGGTGTTTTTGTATACCCATAACCAGACTTTCTTTACTTGTTCAACCAAAACCATCCGTGCTTCCCCTTTTTCTTGTGTTGCGTCTTGGATTCGAAAGGTTCTCCTTTTTTCGGATTCTTCGAGAGGAGGCAAAAAACTATCGAACACTTGTGCGGGCGTTTTCTTAGCTAGCTTACCTTTTGCCTGCGACTCTGATCGTTGTGTGCGCCCAATTTTTTATAGTTTTATTTGTTGCATTAGGGGCGTTGGCATGAGTGGTTCGTAAATATAGTCACCTTTAAAAACTTAACGCTTTCAATACGTGGATGACTCTTGACTTGGTGATGTCTCTATGGGATGTTGTTGTCGTGGTTCGGCAAAACTGCGGTCAACTATGAGTCTATGCTATTTGTGAGGTTGCCTCTACGTACGAGCTGAATAAGAATTAGATGCCCTTCTCAAGGTAAGTCACAGCGATAGAGCATCCGAGGTATGTGCACTTACAAGAGGGCCTTGGCATTACTTCTCGGTTTTCTTGTCGCTAATGATTATACATGTGCTTGGGATGAAGTCATTTGACTTACTCACGGACCTCGATACGCGAACACTTTATTTAAGGCAAGAAAAACCAGCTCTATGATTCCGTTTAGATTTGAACTAGACTATCGTTCCAACTTACTCTTTTTCCCGTTGTATTTATCAGCGTTCCATATCGAGCAAATGAGTGGCTTTGTCTTAACACTACCACTTATATTCTCAGTTCCAATATTCTCAACGCTTTTCAACTCTTATGCCTCCATACCTGGCCTCTGGCCATTACAGTGATTTACCGGGAGCGATTACTGGCAAAAGCGTAGCCGTCTTCTCATAACGGCCCGCCCGCCTACCACCACTTTGCTAATAACCTTTCAGGGTCACATACTGCAGACAGGTGGCTGGTGGTGCGGCCGGACGTCCCATAGGGGTGCCTTTTCCAGCGGAATTTCTACGCGTATTACAGGGTCCTATTACACTTTTTAACTTATCGAGATACGTATATGCTAGTATACACCATTAGAGAGAAATCACATATAGAGATACACTTTTACAGGGTGAGCTTTTTTACGCACGTAGTGCATAAAATGAAAAAAAAACCAAAATACCTCCATACCGAGAACCAAGGTCGAGTCCATTACCTAGCCTTTGGTCTTTACTGAAAAGAAGCCTTTTTGAAAGCTTTCACTGCTGAAGAAAGGGGGGGGGGGGGCTAAGGGCATTTATGTACAACCAGCCAGTCTCCATCTTATTTTGAAAAAGTTTTTAACACAAGCACACGCTCTTGAAATTGGCTCCTTGATCAAAGCACAGAACACGATACAAAAACTCAATACTGTTTATCCAACGCCGTTCGGTAAAGCTGTTAAATTCGACAGCCCTCGAAGAAAGTGAAGAAGGCAAACAAAGTGGAGGCTGGCGGCCCGGTGGGATAGTTTACGAACTGTCTGTCCGCTGACTGGTCGACACTCCCTGTTGGCCTGTGCGTAATCAACTCTAAAGACAAACGGTAGCTAGCGCAGAACTAGGAATATTTGTTCCTCCATGGTAAGAGTAATTACGAAGTGCCTACAGAGAGTTTGGTAATCCGTAGAGGTATTCGTATACCCTGCCCAATTTAACGCCGCGCGGGTATTGTGTAAGTAATAAAGGCGTGTAATAGCTGAAGATTTAGTAATGTCGTCATATTTTCGAGGTGTAAGTCAAGTCAGATGCCATGTTCGATTAAGGCTGTCCTTGACTCCCCACGCTCCAGACGGATTGATTTCTCATTTATCTGGGCTACATGGAAAGCTTCTGAACACAAAGACATACTCCGTAGTCAAAGAGCTCGGAACTCCAGCCGATGAAGCTCTTTGCCGTGAGTACAAGTAAATGTACTATTCAGTCTGCGGTACATGTGGACTATATTCATGATCTAGGTGTTACCTCTAGTCTCTGTAGCGTATCATAACGTAGTTTCCCATGGAGTTGTCGTCCTTGATCAACAATGAAATAGGGGTAAGCCATGTTTACGGAAACCCCAAAGAAAATTGCGTGATTTCTCAATGGCAATTATGGACTGGCGCAGAACCGATTCAACTTTTGGACAATGGCATTCAAGACACGCCGGCCCACAATTACACTTTCTTAGACGTTGCGTCACGCGCGCGGTTGCTTCGCCACGACTTGTAAGTCTCTACTTCCCTTTGAGAGATCTGGAGGCCATGAAAAACTGCACTGCTGTTCCTCAGAAATTAGGCATTGATAATATCTAATAGCCAGATCCGTAATCTTCAAGCCACACTTGTCATTTCTAGTGTACCGGCCTACCTCGTAGATATGCCAAGACCAGGACGCGAAGCTCATGGCTGAGTGCCATGGTTCTGTTGCGAGGATACGTGATGGGGATCATGATGTACGTTTACGCTAAAGGCATATTATGCCGTAATTACCTGGATTTCAAAGCAAAGGTGGTTCTTCTCTATTGGATCACAATCTGCTTACAAACTTGAACAAATTGTGCCAAGAGTTGAAGCTATCGTGACTTGTAGGCTTGCAAAATGCAAAGTAGGCATCAAGTTATAAGCTCCATGATGTCCTCGTCTCGAAAGTCTCATTCTTCAGACCAACATCTTCACCATCAGTCTACAGTTCCATCTCATCGTCTACCACATCCTCCTTCTCTCTAACCATTCACCAAACTCCCCACTCAACACCAATCCCAACCGCCCAACATGCTCTTCACCAAGCTCTCCGCCCTCGCAGCCCTCCAGCTCCTCTCCCTCCCCGCCGCCCAAGCCCAAACCAACACCAACGCTTCCGCGCCCACCACGGTCCCATCCTTCACCTGCAACCCAGGCTACCCCGTCTCTTCCGCCGAGCAATCCATCATCTTTACAAACTTCCTCCGCAAGTTTTACATCGAAAAGGACGTCTACCGCGCGGGGAGGGAACACATCCTCCTCAACGCGATCAACCACAACCCCAACGTCAACGGCGACCGCGACGCCAGCCTGGCCTGGGTTGCGCCGCTCATCGCCGAGTGGAATGTTACTATTACCAACACGGGCTTTGCTGATAACGTCGGGTGGAGCCATGTGAAAGTTGAGGGCCCCGGGATGGGGCGGTATACTGTTGCTGTTGATATTTGGCGGTTCGAGGGGGGGTGTATTGCTGAGCATTGGGATGCGCTGCAGGTTGCGCCGCCGGCCAACAGGACGAACCCGCTGGAGTTGATTTGAGGCCGCTAAGCTAAGATCGCTAAGACGGATGTGCTCAAGAACTAGATATTTGGAAGATTAGACTGTGTTAACGGCGAGATGGAATCCACATAGCTTGATATTCGCACATAGGGCTAAGTCATAGGTATTAGAGGAGCACACAATATACTGGTCATAAATGGAGTATCCGCTGTCTTCTATAAATCGTCAAAGAGACTGGTCCTAGGGAATCAGGCTGTTACCAGCAGATGTCGCCAACTTGTGTCTAAAGAATTGAACTGATACTGATAACATTGGCGACAAAGTATCCGATCCCCAATTACATAGTCGGAGCCAAGTAACTGATTTTGTCGGTAAGGTGGTTCGGAGGGCTGGGAAAGTGTCACCTTCTACTCTTGCACTACGTCCACAATCCATTGTGTTCTTAGGGGGTTCTTACCAAGACCTCGGCAATCTGAACATAGAAGACGGCTTGCATATTGGTAACTCTGTGCCAATCGGAGCTGACCAGTTGAATTCAATCTTGATGTTCACTTAGCTACATGTCTCAAATTTCTTGAACTACTGTCCTAGACAAGTAGTTGGGGCTCAAGCCTACAGCCTTCGAGCAGATCATCATAGCCAACTAATTCTGGATGTCCTACAATCTGAGTATCGCTAAGTCGACCATACGTTTATGGTAACTCGCTGGAACCAGGCCCAATTCATTCAGTCGCGATAAAGTATCTGTATAGTACAGGTCTTCGAAGCTGTTCTGTTCCGAATCGTCAACGTCATTGCGAATGCTTCGTACTCTGTCGGGTGTAAGCGATACCTTTGAAGAAAGCCGGTGGGATACCTCCAATCAAGTGCCGACCCAATGTCACACTGGGCAATCTTATATGCTGAACTCTATTCTAGCAAAGGAGTCTTTCTGGACGTCCGAGGCAGCCGGTGAAGATGCAGTACTTAAAAGCTTCTCGCCGTAGCCGCACAAACTGTAAACACATGTGACCGATCAACACTGTCTCACGTAATCTTCCTCTTCGCATACGTACATACACATCATCTGATTCGCGGTCATGCTGAATAGCTCTTACTCGATGCAGCAGTTCACCAGGGCCCTATTGGGCGGCCTCTTATCAATCTCCCCCCTCGCAGTAGAAGGCTACTCGTGCTCCTCGCCCGCCGAAGCATGCCTGATCCTCGCCTCCACGCTGCCGTCTGAGGTGTTCGCGGCACCGAACACGACAGATTACCAGTCGATTCGTGACGGCTACTGGAGCCAAACCGCTGGAGGCCTGAGCCCGGCCTGCATCACACGCCCCAGGACCACCGAGGAGGTGGCGTCCATCGTCAAAGTGCTCTCGACCTGCGGCAACGATGTCCGACTCGCCATCAAGAGCGGCGGCCACGGCTCGTCCCCGGGATGGTCCAGCACCGACGGCGGCGTCCTCGTCGCCATGGACGCCATCAGCGAGACCCAGAATGTAGCAGACAAGGGCTACGCTCTCGTCGGCTCCGGCGCCCGCTGGGTCGACGTGTACAAGACCCTCGAACCCCAGGGCGTGACCGTCATCGGAGGCCGCTTCGCATCCATTGGCGTCGGCGGCCTGCTCCTCGGCGGCGGCATGAGCTACTTCAGCGGACTCCACGGCATGGCCTGCGACAACGTGCTCAACTACGAGGTCGTCCTCGCCGACGGCACAATCGTCAACGCCAACCTGACCTCCGAGCCGGACCTCTTCCGCGCCCTCAAGGGCGGCGGGAACCAGTTCGGCATCGTCACGCGCTTCACCCTCAAGACCTACCCGCACGCCAACCAGGTCTGGGCCGGCATCCTGACCTTCTCGCTTGACGAGGCCAAGGAAGTCTTCGCCGCCACCCAGGCCTTCAGCGCCAGATACGACCCCCAATCGCACATCTACCTTAGCGTGGGCGGCGGCGCGAACCCGCAGCTGGACTTCCTCAACGTCTACGTCTTCTACAACGCCTCCTCGCCGCCCGCGGGCGACGCCAGCCCCTTTGCGGGCTTCTACGCGGCCAAACCCACGGCAGACAGCACCGCCACGCAGAACTTCTCCGCCCTCATCACGTCCAACAATAACGGTAACCTACCCCTGAAGCGATGGCTCATCGGTGGCCACACGTTTCCCAACCTCCAAGGGCAGCAGGGCGCGGACCTCTACCTGCAGCAGTGGCAGGCCTTCCGCGACAAAGCCAACGCCACGGCGGCGGGTGATCAGGCCCGCATATTCTCCATGGCGCTAGTTCCCGTGCCCGCAGCCGTCACGCGCGCCGGCGACCGCGTGGCCTCTGGCGGCGGCGTCAAGAACGTCATGGGGCTCGATGCGGACGCCGGTGACGCCGCGTGGGTGGACTACACGCTCGCCTGGGCGGAGGCCAAGGACGACGAGAGGATGTTTGGGTTCGTCGAGGGTATCAGCGCGGACGGGGACCGGCTGGCGACGTCGTTTGCGCCGGGGGTGAGGAGTTCGAATGCTGTTGAAGGGGACGGGGCGGTATCTGCGGAGAAGGCGGCGTTTTATAGGACGAATCCGCGGTATATGAATTATGCGCTTTTGAATCAGCCTGTACAGGCGAGTTATGGCGAGGAGAATGGGCGGTTTTTAAGGGAGGTGCAGAGGCGGTATGATCCTGCTGGGCTGTGGAGGAGGGATGGTGGGTTTCTCTGGGAGTAGCTCTTAAGCTACCGATAGCCAAGAGTTGAGGTATCAATGATAAGTACTGAAGCATGTTTAAAAGTCGAACAAACGAACATTCATCATTTCAAAGACCAATGAGCACTGTGACAGCCTCGAGACCAGAGAGGTGGAGCTAGACCACTGAGTGGTGGGAGGGAGAAAGAGGGATCAAACCTCTGGATCCTGTGCATTATCCTCCTCAACTTGCATTGTTCTATCACTATGGCTTCATCTTAGACCCTCAGTCGTTCACTACTAGTCACATTCTCGCGCTGGAGGATCCGTGACGAATATGGAGACGAAGAACGGCAATGCGTTACAATGAGGGCTGAGGGCGGTGGTGCTTAACCTTGGAGGCTGATACTGTATAGCTGGCAAAAGATGTCTTTCTTAAAGACGGTGGGTGATGTGGATAACTTCGCACAATTTGTCAGCACCAGATATGGAAGAAGGTCCCACAACGGCCATGAGACTTTGGAAAGGCTGGTAATCTTTGCTGCATTTATAGCTGCTTCTGCTGCTGATGATCCGTTGCCGTCTTCTTGGCTCGACCCAATATTCAAACATATGCCGACAACCATGGCCGCTTACTCTAAGGAAACTTCCCATTATTGTAAGCAGCTATTTAGCCTATGCAGCAAGTCTTTGGCAAGATTTCTGGAAGGATGATCGTCTTGTACCAGTGGCCATCTTGAGTCGCCTTTTCAAAGACCAGGAGCTCAACTTACGCATAGATGCGTTCCTTGCTTTCCGGCTAGCTGACGCTTCAATTACCACGCCTTCCTCTTTCCCTTCCATCACTTAGAATCGTGTTGAGAGTCAGACTGAAGTCATTGCGCATGGACTTGGTGCGCAAGAAGAAGGAAATAGGAAAAGATATGGAGGAATATCGGTGCCTCGAGAAAATCCATTGCAGTATCAATTGGGTAAGAACATGTGCAACATGATTCACTTTCAAATACATATCTTGTATTCGGGTCGACTATCAACGACATATTCCAAGCTGTGGACTATCAAGGTCGCTTCAATCTCAAAGCAGAGCTACTTGCTGCCACCCTAAGGTAGTTGGTAGAGAAAAGCATCTATACTCCGGGTTCCCATCATGATTCGTGACTCGTGAATCGTACAAAGATCCAGCTGCTCAACCGCCGCCGCCGTAGCCTGAGCTGACAGTAGGCCAATCCTCTGTCATTCTATATAGCCGATCAGCATCCATAATTGGTCCTAGTGTGTTCTGAGCTCTTACCTTTCAACCATGATATTACAAGTTTTGAGTCTTCCGTGGACCATGTCGAAGGTCCCACTGTGTAGCTGGTAAGTCGCCATAAATCAATCGAAAGATGCACAGATAGCTGAATCATTCCTCGGCCGGTTCAGCCTCGACATCAGAAGGTCTCGTCTCACGCGCCTTCTCAGCGCGACCCTCACCAGCCTTGACAACCCGCCGAAGGACGCTCATCTTGCGCTCGAAATCCTCGAGCAGCGGCCCGTACTCCTCGCTCACAGACTTCGCCACACCGCTGTTAGAGCTCGGCAAGCTCTCGGCACGATCCTTCTCCTTGTCACCGATCGTCGTGGCACCCTCGCTTTCAACGCCCTCAATCTTGAGCACCAGTCCGCCCTCTTTCTCGCCCTCCTGTCGAGATATGCTGGCGTCGGTCACGGCGAAGTCTGCACTTAGACTAGCGACGGAGGAAACCTTCCACTGGCCGTCTTCGCCGGGTACCACATCGAGGAGGACGGCTCGGTTCGGGTTCGGATTCTTCCCGGGCCCGGACTTGGAGGTCGAGGCCGAGGGGGTCGAGATTTGGTTCGAGGAGTGATGCGCTGCGAGGGCGGTTGTGAGGGTATCCGGGTCATCGTCTAGGAAGATGTACTTGACGGTCGGGTGATGGGTGGTGTTGGCCGTAGAGTTGGAGACAAGGGTAAAGAAACCGGCGGGATCGAGCTTGGGTAGAAGGGCTTCGTCGACGGCCTCGTTCTCAGCTGCGTCATCTGGTTCCAACGTGGGGATGATGGCCGTTGTTGTATCGGTGCCAAGCTTGTTATCGGATGGTGAGCCGGTAAGGGCGGCCTTCTGGCCTTGTGAGGAGGACGAAGACAAAGGCGCCTGGGCGGGCTGTTCGGCCTCGGGGCGCGGGGACGTCGGGACGTCGGCCATCGTCAGACGGTATAGTTCCTCCGTGGTCGCGTGATCCTTTGAGGGGGGATGTATTCCCAGGGTGGTCGGGGTCGGCGAGGCGGGCGGCGGGGAGTTGAGGTGTTGGTATTGACAGTGTCCCTCGCGTCGCGCTGACTGTCATCTTTTCCTGGGATAGGATGGGAGCTGCGGTCGGAGGTGGTCTCGAAGATGAGCTGCAGGGTGGCACGGGAGCTAGCTGGATAGCTGTTGGGCGCCATGGTGGAGCGGTTCCAGGCTGCTGGGGACTGCTTATCGCTATCGCCACGTGACGGCGGGGTGCCTGATCTGGCATGTGATTGCGAACCTCCAACTTTGAACATCAGTTCAACAAGTAGAGGAATAAGGGAAATCGCATTGCCTTCAACAATATCTTTCTGCTTCCGTCGGGAATATCTGCAAACACATATCATACAATAATTCATGATGCCCTGACTTCTTCTTTGCGTACTCAGTCAAGCTAAGGCCATGCTTTCCTGCCGTCAGGCCATGGTCTCAGGTCAATGGAATGCGACGTGATTGTTCAAAGAGTCTTTGCTTGTCACTACCACAAATATCATAATATTTATTTCATCTTGACCCGAACAATTCTAGAGTATATGTGGGGGTCTTTTCTTTGGCTTGCGATGGAACGGCTGACAGGACCGAAACGTCCGTTCCTCAGTCCCAAAGAGCCTTCACAAGAGCCTTGGGTATCGCTAAAACAGTTCGCCAAACGCCAACCATGTCAAATCATTTCCATGAGAAACCCCTAGCTCTCATTTGTCTCATTCTTTGGATCAGTGAACTCGAATTCTAGAACATGTCAGTTGGTGTTGACTCAAAGAGAATGTTGTCAAAGATATGAGATGAAACTGACTTTGACGGCACATTGGGCATTGGCCCTTTGCTGAGTCCTGCTTGATCCACTCTAGGATGCAATGCTTTGAGTTGTGTCAGCAGAGGCAATACGGTGATAAGCAAAGACAAACACTTACCATATGGAAGTTGTGACCACACTTGCCAGACACTAGCTGTTGTTAGTTACGCAATGGTGTTGCAGAAGGTTGGAAAGAACACACGGATGCTGCAATCATCGCCAGGGTATTTGCAGGTTGGACATGTGCCGTCAAAGTGGACTTGACAGATACCACAGACATCGTCTTCTGGGATATCCCACCGCCACGTCGCGACGGTGTTCCACCGGGTGATCTTGACCTTCATGAGAGAGAGATGTTGTTGTCGCTAGGGTTTGATATCTGGGGAATATGATTTGCTTGTCGTCAGTGTTTTCAGATGAACACTGTTGCGAGAAAGAGTGATACGCTTGAATGAGACCCTCTGTTTCTTTGCATGAAGTGGTAATCTTGTTGTCGTGATTTTAGCCCTGGGTCTTTTGTTTGTTGGAGTTGGGAAGGCGGGACCACGGCGGACTGGTAAGTGTCCATGGAAGGTGGGACTTGTAAAAACTGCGGGGCAACAGGGCCCTGCAGCCAGTCAATCATGTCAAAACCAGATGGCGACATGGCCCAAGCTCCCCGCATTCGCGCCAACCGTTCCCACTTCCGGAGTACGTACAGCCAGTCGGTCACCGCACCTTGTCGCTTTTTGCTTCGTTTTCCCAGGCGGTTTGTCGCGATGCTCCACTTAAACGGAGTCACTGGTGACCGGCCGGACCCCGACCTCCTCTGTCTCCTCCCGCTTATCACTGACTGGGAACCAGTGGACGCCCCCCGAATTCCAGCGACTCTGACAATCCCTCCGAGGTAGAGGGTACCCCATTCTCATTCCATCCAATCCTTGCGGCCTGGCTACATTGCTCCTTCTCCAAAAAATCCCGTCCGACACCACCACCCATAACCACCAGTCCACCACCACCACCAGTAGCGACCACCGACCGCGGCGTCCAGAACAAACCACCATCAGCAAAAGGGAAAAAAACGGTAGTGACGGCAAGCCTCATTTAGAGCTTTCCCCTCTTCCACATTACCTTCCAATTACCTTACCTCCAACCCCGCACTGAAAACCACCACATGCAATGCCTCTGCGGCTCAAGCATCTGTGGTGATTTTCCTCTTTCCCTCTAACCCTTCCGAAAGGTAAAGGGCCCAGCGTTCCGGGCTCCTGCCCATTGCCGTCGTCACCGACTGATATCGACCGACACCGCTCCTCCCGACCCGGCAATTCCTCCCAACCTGATCTGACATCACTCGCCCATACCAGAACCAGTTGATCCAGACATAGTCAAAATGGTTACCATCGCTATCCTACGACCCGCGCGCGGCACAAAGCTGTCGCAATTCACTGCGCGCTCTTTCCAGGCCACCGCCGCCTTCGCTACCCGCCGCTCTTTCTCCTCCTACCTCGTCACCCCCAAGGAGCTCGACGAGGCCCTCAAGAAGAACCCTCCCTCCAAGATCAGCCCCGAACCGCGCACCATTCCCCTTTGCGCCTCATGGTTCCTTCCCAACGATGGCCGCACCGGCATTGAGGTCTACCGTCAGCAGCGGATTCCCAAGGCCCGTTTCTTCGACCTCGACAAGGTCATTGACCGCCGTAGCGAGTACCCCCATATGCTGCCTTCCGCCAAGGACTTCGCAGCGGCCATGAGCGAGCTGGGCATCCGCAAGGAGGACACCGTCGTCGTCTACGACACCAAGGAGTTGGGTATCTTCAGCGCCCCGCGCGTCGGCTGGACCCTCAAGATCTTTGGCCACCCCAAGGTCCACGTCCTGAACAACTTCAAGCTCTGGGTCGAGCAAGGTCTTCCTACCGAGTCCGGCGAGCTCTATAATGTCGAGTGCTGTACCTACCCCATCCCCAAGTTGGATGAGGGTAAGGTCGCCGAGTTCGAGGAGGTGCGCGAGATTGCGCTGGACCACAACAAGGAGGGCGCGGAGGGTGTACAGATCCTTGATGCGCGGTCTCCCGGCCGTTTCGCGGGCACCGATCCGGAACCCAGGCCTGGTCTGTCGTCTGGCCACATGCCCGGCTCCATTAACATCCCGATGACCGCTGTCTTGGATCCCGAGACCAAGACGTTCTATCCCGCGGAGAAGCTCAAGCAGATTTTCCAGGAGAAGGGTGTCAACCCTGAGAAACCCATCGTCTCGAGCTGCGGCACCGGCGTGACTGCCTGTGTTATTGAGACCGCTCTTGAGGAGGCTGGATGGGGCTCTCCTGAGACGCGCAGAGTCTACGATGGAAGCTGGACGTAAGTTCTATTCATTCTCACCAATGTCTGAACTTTTGATAAGCTGACATATTTCATAGTGAATGGGCACAGCGGGTCAAGCCTTCTGACTCACTCATCAGGAAGAACGAGTAAGAGATGGAGCGAGAGAGTGCAGCGCCGAGTTGCTTCTAGTTGCGATACCCTCACTACCCCACTTCTGGTTTTCTCTGGTTTTCATGTACGATATCCGGCACATCACAGCTTTGGAGTTTGCATTGCGCATGGGAGAGGTTCGTCAGCCTTTTGTCGTTTAGGGGAGGGACGCAGGTGGCTGGTGTACATAGCAGGCCACGGTAATGGATCACGATTATGGACAATTTGTGTGTTTGGATGTCTTGCAGTGCGCATATGAGTGAGGAGAGAGAATGAGTGTCGATACGTCCCGGTACTATGGGTCACTTTATAAGTGACGAAGCTGCAATTTCTCTCCTATTTGATGGCCGAGAACATCCTACCCAATTGAAGTGCGAGACAACCCAAACGCAGTGAACTCGCATGCGTAACACACTGTGCTCCAACTCGGTGTGGTTCGGTGAGTAAACCACCCAGGTGGAGACCCCCACCCTTCACCTTGGATTCCTGCCTCGAAGCTCAGGCCATCCTCTTAGGGCTCGCCAAACCCGTCCAATGAGCCCGCCTTGAGCACAATCGCAAAATATTCAGCCGGCCCTGACAGCCACCACAGACCCCCGCAAAAAAAAGTTGTACCCGAATCGCGAAATAACTTCCTCCCCCTTCGAAACACCACGCAACCGGACTAACCGCAGCAGCAGTCTCTTTCACTCGCGCGCTCAACACACCTTACCCGACGACACAAAATGGCTGACCGTGGTGCAAGCGCCCCCGCCCGTGGAGGTGGTGGTTTCGGAGCTCGTGGCGGTGACCGTGGCCGTGGACGTGGCCGTGGTCGCGGACGTCGCGGCGGCAAGAGCGAGGAGAAGGAGTGGCAGCCCGTCACCAAGCTCGGTCGTCTCGTGAAGGCCGGCAAGATCAGCTCCATGGAGGAGATCTACCTTCACTCCCTGCCCATCAAGGAGTACCAGATTGTCGACTTCTTCCTGCCCAAGCTCAAGGATGAGGTCATGAAGGTGCGCACACACAACACTCCAATTCGACCGGGAACCGAAATCGATTTTCGCAGACGACGACGCAACAATCGCCAATGCAGATGAAGATTTGGGTTCTCGGGAGTCGTTCGGGATATCAATGCTGGTTTTTTGGAGAGGGAGGGAAATGCTAATCCGTGGTTTCTTTTCCCCAATTGCAGATCAAGCCCGTCCAGAAGCAGACCCGTGCCGGTCAGCGCACCCGTTTCAAGGCCATCGTCCTTATCGGTGACTCTGAGGGACACGTCGGTCTCGGAATCAAGACCTCCAAGGAAGTCGCTACCGCTATTCGCGCTGCCATCATCATCGCCAAGCTTAGCGTCATCCCCGTCCGTCGCGGTTACTGGGGAACCAACCTCGGTGCCCCCCACTCCCTGCCCACCAAGGAGTCTGGAAAGTGCGGTTCCGTCACCGTCCGTGTATGTACACCCCGAATTCGACTCTGCGCATGAAGGAACATAGGAAACTAACTAGGTGGAATTAACAGCTCATTCCCGCCCCCCGCGGTACCGGCCTTGTCGCCTCCCCCGCCGTCAAGCGTCTCCTCCAGCTCGCTGGTGTCGAGGACGCCTACACTTCCTCCGCCGGTTCCACCAAGACCCTCGAGAACACCCTCAAGGCCACCTTCACCGCCGTCTCCAACACCTACGGCTTCCTTACCCCCAACCTGTGGAAGGAGACCAAGCTCATCAGATCGCCTCTCGAGGAGTACGCGGACACCCTGCGTGAGGGCAAGAAGTACTAGAGGATGTGCGAATGATGGGGAAGACGTCGGCGGCGAGGAGATGAGAAGAACAAGTGTCGGCTTCGGGATTTCTTCATGGAGTTGCGTGTGTTACACTGCATCGTTGGTTGGCCAGGGCATGACATTAAGGCTAAGGGCAAACTAGCTCCGGATCTGAAAATAAAGATCAAACATTGAATGCAGCCGACGGGTTTTTCAAAAAATAAGTACGGGCATGAATTTTACGATACCTTCCAGACAACGTCCCACCGGCCGAGTGATATCATGTTGAAGCGCCATTTTGCAGAGCAAACGACAAATTCGATGGAGGGTGTCAAAGTATTGATTTGGCGGTGATATCAACGGCAACTGAGCGTTTCGAAGAATGTTGGTTAAGAGACGAAGAACCTCGTCGGTCTGCGGGATAGCGCATTAAATATTGACGACCATTCTGCCTACTGGACCGGTACTTGAAGAGTTTCTCGACATACACCTCCTTGGCCATATTTTCTATTCTTGAGGATGTACGGCAAAAGAGAAGGTCTCGAAACAGAAGTGACAAGCCCTACTCGGAGGGAAAGTAACGATGACCTGGCTCTGTTTATAGATCTAGGCCCTGCGTACCTACATAATGCAGCGTGCGAGCACTCGCTCGATACCCGATTTTCACTGGCAAGATCTAATCACATAGAGCACAGTTGAGGCGTGCACAATTCAATCCAGTACGATGGGATATGTTCATGATAACCCGCATCTAAAAGTACAAAGCAGACGTAACCAGCTCTCATCCAAACGCCTCAGGGCAAAGAGACGAACAATGATTTCTCCCGCCCTACCCTATGAACGAAGCCTACTTCTCCGAATCGTTTCCCTCCTGAGCCGCGACGTTGAATCGCACTCGTCTCTGCCGCGGTGGATGCCGTGGCGGGAACAGCGACTGCCGGCCCGTCGCCGGCGTCGGCTGAGTTTCCTCCGCACTAGCCCCACCCGCTACCGACGACGTCCTTCGCCCCGAGGGGACCCGGGCCGGAACGCTTCTCGGCACCATCTCCGGATCGATTTCTATCACTTCAGGGGTTTCGGCGCCGGGCGTCTGGACCGTCTCACGACTGATCCATCCCGTTCCGCGAGGCGCAATGCCGTCGTTGGGGTATAGCTCTTCTGTAAGACAGAAAGATTAGTAAATCAAATCACACTTTTGTGTCGGTGACGAGTGTAGGCGCAACTCGGAGGACTCACCATTGATCATCGCCTCCACACGCCTCTCAAGATCCCGCCTCTGCGACTCGGTATCGCCGCCCCAATACTCCGTCACGCCAGGGAAGAACTCGGTCCTCCGGTCGTCGCCGACGTGATACGGCACCGAAAGCATCTGCGCCATCTGCGCCTGCCGAATCTCGTCCGCAGTAGGCCTCACGCTCTCCGCGAGCCTCGCCATCTTCGTCCGCAGCTCGTCGGCCTCGGCCTGCTTCCGCAACCCCTCGTCCGTCACGCTCCGCCTGATCTCTTCCTGCCGCTCTCTGCTCTGCAGATGCACCGGCCACCGGTTCACCGAGAAGAACTGCCGCTTCTTCTTCCCGCACACGCCGGGCGACGCCCAGTCCCAGATCCGCTCGCGGTGCAGCGTCATGAAGCGCTTGTCGTCCTTGCGCCTGTAGAACCACCGCGGCCGACTGGGCCACAGCGTGCCGTGGCCGCGGGAGAGCTCGTCTATGATGCCCCTGCGCACGACCTCGCGCGCTTCGTCCTCCGTCATCTCCTCCGTCCACGACTGCGGCTCGCCCGCTTTAACGACGCTCTTGTACGACACCCGCGGCGTAACCGTGTCCTCCTCGCCGGGCCTGTCCCGCGAGAAGCTGCTGCCCCACATGCCCAGGATATCCTGCAGCTGCGTCTTGCGGTACTCCCAGTCGTTGCCGTGGTTGAGGCGCTGGTTGATGATGGGGAGGTTCACGACGCACCTGGCGAGCTCGACGCCGAGGCGGTAGCCGAGGGTCCAGAGGAGCTCCTTTGTCAGCGTGCGCGTCAGGTTGATCTCGTCTACTTTTGCGAAAGCCGAGGGCCATTCCCACGTGACGAATGGGTTTGGAACGTTGAGGCGGTGGTACAACAGTTTGTTGTTGTCTGTTTCTTGGGCCCAGTCGGTGCCTATGTCCCAGTTCATGCGGTGTTCTGGGTGCCAGTCGTTCTTGGGACGGCTAATTGAGACCTCGCCAGTTTCCGAGCGTTCGTAGCTGGGGGTTTCCGTTTTGTCAGTATCAGGTCTCTTGATGCCTTTCATCAGATGGGGGATGGACTTACGTGAGTCTTCCGTATTCGGCCAGCACCTTACTGTACTTATTCACCAAATCATCAGTGAAAAAATAGTCGCCCGTTCGAATCCCAACATTGAGAGCCCCGGCAACCTGCGGCAGCGTGTTCTTACGGTCTTGCGCCGCAAAGAGACACTCCCGGCTCGGCTCGTCCAGCAACGCCTGCATCCGCGCGACAAACACGTCAAAGTCGCGCCCCAGCTTCGGGAGCACCGACTGCTGGGCCTTGGCCGTCGTGGAGCGCCCGCAGACAAACTTCAGCCAATCCACCTCCCAAGATTTGAGGGGCTGGCAGTGCCCGCCGTTCTTTTCTCGGTGAGCCGCCAGGACCTCCTCCATGTCCCACGAGGGCGCCCCCTTGAGCCCGTACTCGATGTTCTTGATCACGCCCTCGAGCATCTCCCGCGGATCTTTATTGTACGCACGCGTGAGCTTCTCGCGGAGGGTGCGCAGGTGGTAAAAGTCAATGAGCACCGTCCTCTCGCTCTTCCTCAAGAAGTGCCAGGGTGTGACGGGACCGTACAGCTGCTCGGGGAGCCTCACTGTGTCCTTGTCGACCCCCATATCCTCCAGCATCTTCTCGTGGGAACGCACTGTTTTGTTCCTCAATGTATACGCGCGGTCGCGATGAGCAGCCTGCATCTGGTTATGCCAGTACGTGATACCGAGCGGGTCAAGCTTCGTCCCCGGTGGCGGCGCCTTAACGGAGTGAGGCTTGTACACGATATCCCGCTTCGCATCAGCCAGCGCAGCCGTCTTCTCCCTCTTGGTCAGCGGCAGCACCAGTTTCCGAAACGGGCTCGCGAGCGCCACGTTCTCCTCGCTGTTGAAGTGCGAGAGACACTGCTGCAGCGCCGCGCGCTTCGCGCCTCGAAAACGGGCGAAGCGCTGCTGCGTCTCGCCCTCGGGGTAGAATTTCTGCAATTTGCGCGTCTTGCCCTCGTGCTCGTACGTGTTGACCTCGCCGCCGACGTACTCGTCCATGAGGAGGTAAAAGTTGGCCTCGCCGTGGAGCTCGTCCGAGGTCGTCTCGGGCCCTCCCGTCATGCATTTCGTGAACCACTCGTCTTCCGTGAGCGCCATGTTCAAGTCTGGCTCGTACCCGAACCTCTTTCCGCGTTCTCCCGAGCCGGGCGTCTCGTCGCTGTTCGGGTCCGCGGCCCACACGAGGTTGCCGTCCTCGCGGAACCACTTGAGAAAGGCCATTCGTAACAGCGGTCCGGGGATCTGGTAGTCTACGTCCTGGACGGATTCGGGCACGCGGTGTAAGAGATAGCGAGGCCGCACGGGATCCCTAGCCCTCTTCTCGACGACGATGTCGCGCCCGTCGAGTAAGGGCGGCAGCCGCGTGCTGACGTTGCTCATTTCGGGGAAGTCGACGACGAGCTTCTTCTTGCCGTAGTGGTGCTCTTCGAACAGGGCGTGGGTGCGCAGCATGCTTATCGCCTCGCGGACGTCGACGTACCAGTCCTTTTCGGTGACGCCGTCCATGCGGATGCAGTACTCCAAGAACTCGCCAATCTCGGCGAACTTGCGCTCCCAGCCGAGAGTGCGGTCGATATCCTCGTCCGCGAGAAAGTTTTTGATGCGGACGAGCTGGAGTTTGGGTGCGTGGATGCGCCAGCCCTTGTAGTCGATCATGCGGAGGTCCTCTTCCGTGGTGGCGGGGTCTTGCTTGAACCAGTCAATGAGCCACTGGCTGTCGTAGGGTTTGTTGCGGAGGTCTTCAAAGGTCTCGCCGTCGAGGCCAGTGGTAGTGGTGGCAGCAGCATCGGCATCTTCGGGTTCGGGGTCGACCATATCGACGTCGGATGCCTCTGATGCGGTGCTGGGCGATGCGGACTCGGAAACATAGATTTCTCGAGCGGGCGTGAAGATGCGAGGAGGCTGTGTCGACGGTGGTGCGAGTGCAGAGTTTCTCACGAGATGACTGCCGCGTCCAGATCGGCTTGCGGGTAAATGATGCCCAGCGGATGATGATGTGTCGGCGACGGTGATATAGGGGGCAGTCGTATCATCGCGCGGAGGCGTTGCCCTGGTGTCTAAAACGAAAGGGGGTTTCACAGGACCTTGAGGCTTTGGAGGCGACTCCGTAACTCCAGAGAAGCGAACAGAAGCTCGTCCGTCTTCACTGTCTCTGGGCAGTTTTTCGGTGGTAGCCGGACGGCTCGTCTTTGGTGGCTGACCTCTCTGCGTCAGCTTCATTCTCGAGGGCAACTCCTTTGGTCTATCTGACTTACACGTAACCGTGAACCTTTTCGGTCATTGTCTTTCTGACTGCTTCGAGAACCTTGGTCTCGAGTAGATGTTACTGTCTTTGATTTAGACTTTGTCCGAGTCCGAATAGTCGTGGCCAAGGCAGCTAACGCACTCGGGGGCATTCTTTCACCCTCAGAATTGTCTCCTTCCCATCCCTGAGCGGAGTCATCCTCGCTATCTTCCTCCTCGTCTTCCTCTTCATCATCGTCATCGTCTGGTGGAGAGTTCATTTCAGGATGCTTGTACTTCGTCGCCCTCCTGATGAATTGGTTGCTGCTGTAATAGGGGTCAAAGGTCTGCGGCCACTTCCAGTCGCCGGGGTTATCACGGGCACGCCACTCCGTCGTAAAGGGGTTCCTGGGTGCCTCTCCGCCCTCGGCAGGCGCTCGCGGTACCGTCTCAGGCTGGACCGGCTCTTCGTCGACAAGGAGGCTCGACTGACCTGCGTACGTCGAAGGACCGTACGTGCCTTCGGGTCCGTCCAGGCACCCAGTGGTATCCGGGCCGCCGATGCCCTCTCTCTCCTCTCCCACACCATAAGCGGGACGGCCCTCGCCTTCCACCAACCCAGATTCGGTCCTCATCTTTGCTGCGACGGCTTCGATCTCGGCCCGGGAGAAGCTGGTGCCCTCGAAGCCCAGGACCTTGGCCCACCTTTCTAGATCGTCACCGCCTTCAACAATCTTCCTGAGCATTATATCTCTCTTCCGGTTTTCCAAACTCCGACCGTCGTCTTCGGCTGCCTTGGCTTGCGCGGCGAGATCCTCGACGCCCTCTTCTTGGGTCACCCCCCAACGAGCGTCTCCGAGGTCCGCATCTTGAAGCCACTCGTACCGCTGACCGTACAGACTTGCCATGAGCCCGCGGAAGTCCGCATTACTATGAAGAATCGCATCGATCTTGCGTGTGGAGATGAGTGTCTCTATGTGTTCGAAGAGGCGATGGGGTTCTGGGTTATCGAGTGCGAGACGTGTAGCTTCCCACGTATCGGAAGGGAACCTGTGATATTGCCTTCTGACCATATCGGCCAGTTCAGCTTCAGTACGTTAGACTGTGGACATCACGATTTTGGCTTAAGGCGACACTCACGCATCCTTGCTCGCGCCATCCTGGCTGCTGTTGCTTGTGCTCAGAGTTCTCTTGTTAGACATGCGAAATCAACAACGGTAAAGGTAAGGGAACAACTCAGGATGGGGAGAGAATGGAACGCCAGACTTGAGAGGGAAAAGCCCAAGCTCCCAGGTAAATAGGAGCTGTGACGTTGCAGGCAACTGTTTGAGAAGAATGGTCACCTTGCGCAAGATAGAGACATTGGGGAGCAAAACCTGACAAAAGGAGCGGAGAAGTTTGAGAAAGCAGAAAGTTGAAGGGAACTCAAGTTTCCACCTAAACTTGCGAAACACTTCCATTTTACGATTTTCAAAGAGTCTGATAGATTCTCTCAATGACTTTCTGTGTCGCATTGTGGTCAATCCAAAGAGCGCATCATAAGGAGGCAAGGCGGTCTTTCCAGCGGCCACAAAGACCTCCAACGACGGCGACAACAAAGAAAGGCAACTTACAGAGGGAGGAAAGGGATAGACGGTCAATGTTTCAACAATGCATTCGGGAGGCGATATCGCATTGCCTGTTCCGGTCGTGCTCTCTCGCTAGAATGGGTTTTCTATTTGCGACAGAGCACACGGTTCGTTTCTTTGTCGTATGGTTTTGCGATTGTCGCAACGGCGCCTCCCGGATCTTGTCGCAAAGCCGCGGGCCCCAGCAACCATGAAATGAGATTTGAGACCAGACATTCGGATGTTGACAGGTCGCATATACTGAGGATCGAACAAGAGAAACCTTGGTTCTCTCCTGTCATCTCCAAGCAATGGGCTTCCAGCAAAAGTAGAAAAGGCTTTCACAGACTTCTGCAAGTAAATCAATGCAGCAAAGACTCGTTCCTTCTTCTGCTATAGCAACTTTCCCTTCGCGGCAAGAACAATGTCTCGTCAGCAGAGTCCCGATGATTCTGTCTCCGACGGCGTGGACGCTCACATCCGCGCCTCGCCTGCTGCCGTTTCGCAATTCCCATCACAGCCAGAGTCTAACTCAGCCCATTTCGAAGATGGCAGCCGCGAAGAGGCTGACGTGTGCAGCCCAGAAGAAGCTGCCCGTCGTTTGCAAGTCGAAGCTCACGAACGAGAGCTCGACGAGCAAATCCGCATAGAGACAGAGGCTCAAGAGCGCGAGGCTAGATGGCGTCGCCAAATGCAAGCCGAGAGTCTCAGCAACAACCCCCAAACTTCTCAGGCACAATCCCAAACACCACTTCTCGTCATCGGCGCACCGCTGGGCAAGAATCTCACCGTCGTAGAAGCCGCGCGCCGCCTAGTCGCTCAATGGGAAGCAATCCACGAGTCAACTCCCTCGTCAACCCCAGATGCCGCCGGCCCCATCCTCGAAGAACTTACACGAGCCCGCGCCCAACTCGATGCTGTCACAGCCCAACAACAACAGCATCACGGAGAAGAAGACACACACGTCCCTCTCCTAGACGAAGACCCAGTAACGACACCCCTCAACTCGCTCCAAGCGCACAAGGACCAAGCCATCGCCTCCAGAATCAAGTTCCTCACAGACTCCCTCCAAGACTCCTCCTTTCCCCCCGAGCACGCCAACATCACCGCCGCAATCTCCCTCTACCGCGCCTCCCGCATCCCATACTCTGCCAACTGGACCCTCATCTACGCGGGCCACCTCGTTGACTTCGCGCCGACCTACGCCTCCTTCACCGCGGACCGCGCCGCCCGCCTGGCCCGCTACAGCCGCCTCCACGGCGAAGGTTGGCTCTGGATCGAGCCGCCCCTGGCCCGTGACGCCGGCGGCGGCCCCTCGCCCTTCTCCGCGCGCAAGAGTACCTTTCTCCCAGAGACGGATTCGACATACGACATGGGCCACTATAGCGTCACCATGTCGTTCCGCAGGATGAAGTCCCTCGCGTACTGCGGCGCGGAGCCACTGCTGAGAAGCATGGCCGTGTCGAAGAAAAGGAAGCACGAGGAGTGCAACGACAACGACGAAGAGGCGGCAATGGCGAACTTGAAAGACTGGCCAGTCGTCGCCGAAAACGAAGAATACGACGGCCTCGACGCCGCTTCAGACTCGGACCTGCCTTGCTTCCCTCCCCGCTATACCAGAAGGCCCAAATCACGTACACCATCATCATCCTCTCGCGCAGGCATAAAACCCCCATCCGCCCTCCGCCAAAATCGCCCGTCGCGCCACCCACACATGACCCGCGACCCCTCGGCGCCAACCCTTCACTTCCGCACCCTCCTCGACAGCGGCGCGACGCTACCGATGCTCTACAACCGCGACGCCCGCGCCCTGGGCATCGAGCGCGGCTCCTACGCCGCCGTCTCCCGCATCTCGATCGAGACGGCCTCGGACACGGTGGCGACCTGGCTGTACGAGATGGAAGTCGCCGTCGTTGACACGGTCACCTGCGAGCCCCTCGTCTCGGCGTCGTCGCCCGTCTGGCCGGCGGAGGAGCCTATGTTAGGCGGGATCACGCTGGTGATGGTAAACGGCTCATCCAAGACCGGAACTGGTTCTTTTGCGTCGCCTCGTGGAGGCATGGACGCTGTGGCCAAGACGACGGCGGAGGGTGGCACGACGTTTCTTGAAAAGGCGACGAGTTTGGTTGATATGGCCGAGGGCCGCGATTATGGCCGGCTCTCTGGGCTTTTGCCGTTCAAAGTGTGTTATGTGCAGAGCACGCCTGGGCTCCGGACGATTTGGATGGGTGAGGACCGGCGTGATGTGCTGGGTGCGCATCGGATGCCCGGCCAGATGCGGTGGGCGCCGGGGACGGGGAAGGTGTGTGACCCGGGCCATCCAAGGGAAGTGTGGAAGACGGTCTGTCGGGAAGATGATGGGAAGCCTGCGGTGCTTCGTATGGAACATGAAAAGGCGGCGGTGGTCTCTGGTTATGGGGAGAAAGGGGCAAGCTTGGTTGATGTTGAGGAGAAGGGATGGAAGGGACGGAGTGAGGTTACAGTCACGGATAGAAATGGCGTCAGGGCGAGGCATGTCATTGAGCCTAGGACACTGGATTCGCAGCGAGAGAAGCAACGTAAGAAAGTTAGATTGTTTGAGTAGGTCTTTTAGGTAAGTGTTATTGAGAGTTTGACAACTGAAGTTGAGAGCGTTCATCTACTGCAATCCTCGTGTTTTTCGCTCAACATGAGGTACAACTTACCATCAGCGACTAAGACGACAATAAAGCTAGCGAAGCCTGGTCAATACATACTCGAGTCTCAATTTCGCAAGTCTTGACGACATGTTTTATCTCATCTTTCGGTGCCAGTTGAGAACTCTACTGGTTGAGTTGAGACTCACAATTTTAACATACTTGACTTTGTGCTACCGATTTCCGACTTACAAGACAATATCAAGACGATTACAAACATCTCGACCACATCAAGTCCAAACTTCTCACCTCCAATTTCAAGATGACATGTGAAGAACACAACTAGGTCTCAAAAACCAGACAGCATCTCGAATGACCATCTACCGAGAAAGCAGCTTCCACCACCCCTATATCAAACCCCCAATATCTGTCCCCATCCCAATCACGAAATCTCGATCCCTCCAACATCGAATTCTCAAAACCAAGTTAAGCCACCCTCCCATCCCCACCCTCCTTTCCTGTCTCCCCATAATTCACGCCCATAAAGCATGTACGAATCCCCAAAACACCCTTCCCAGTAAAAAAAGAACAGCACCATCAAAAGACCTGGATAATCCCAGCCTCCCAAGGCAATAGCATAAAAACACACCAACACCCAGAGACAGAAAAGTCCAAGAAGATCAGACGAACGGGACCGAGCCATGTGTGAAATACACGTCAATCATCCCATCTCATCTCACGCGCGTCAACCCGTAAACCGGTTCAGCACGGCTCTCCTCCAACAACGAATATCCCCGTCCCGCAAAGTCTCTCGACCTCTCAAGATCCAAGGCCCGATAAAAACGACTACATTGAAAAAAGCCCATAATCCGGGATCCCCCAGCCCTTCCCGCCGTTACGCTCCGGCCGCCCCGGGTGGATTTTACTTCTGGATCTCGCATCAAGCCCACGATGTCCCGAATGTGACTCACCCACCACCATCCAAATCCACCCACATCGCCACATACTGTATGCATGTTCAAGACGCAAAATCCAAGCTCTAATTCACAACCAAAAACCAGTCGGTCGTCAATGAAAGGCCCAGGCCGAAATACGTAGGATTCCCCGAAGACGCACATCCCGCGCCACATGGCCAACGCATCAAACATTCAGAGTTGTCCCTTGCTTGCCCCCCCCAACCCCCAACGCATAAAAGCCGTCAATGCGCAAACACCATCCCGCCCTCCTCCCTCCCTCGTCGCAAGACAAGCCCGGATGAAGTAAAAGCAACAAAGCAGGAGGCTGGAAACCCCGGAATAACCAAGTATTAAGTTTTGCGTTTACAGTATTTCGTAGTTCTTCGTAGCCATTTTACGGAACGTCCTCTGGTTCATCCTATCCAAGTCTGATACTGTCAAGTAAGCAGGCAGAACAGAGTCCCAGCAACAACTAGAACAGTAAATCTTCTCGTCATTCGAAGTAAGCCAAATCATCTCTTGCTCGACGTCCTCTGAGGATTCTACGGTTGCCCTTAACTGTTCCAATCCTTTACCTCAGCAGGCCTCAAACAAGCCCTTTTCAAAAGAAAACGCTCACCGACAGAAAAAAAAAAAGTCCTCCCTGAGACATGCGCACCTTACAACCGTTACACAAAAGGGAGAGAGACAACACCACCACCACCACTTACCAAAACGACCCTGGCAACAAACACAACTCAAATCCCACGTATCCCAATCTCCAACCTCCCCTTTACCTCTACCTCAAATACCGAACCCAGAATAAGCCATCCAGCAAACAAGCTCACAGACACCAAAAGCCAGCAAAACCATGCCACATGCCCAATGCACAGCTCGCATCCCGGCCCCGGCCCCCATCAAATGGGAAAGTCTACAAGTACCTGCGTACCTTCCCATTTCCCTGCATTGAACGCCTTAGGTAATCCAGCACAGAGTACGGATACAAGTATCCACTCTCCCCTAAAAAGGCTTAGCATCATCCTCCATGTCTCTCGTAATGTCACTCCCCAAGCGAAAAATGTGTCACTCTCGAATTTTTCAGACGAAGATCAATCAATCAAAAGTAAGCTTTCCCAGCTTTCAGATGAACCAAAACAGGTCGGGTCCCGGGAGGAAGGGACTCAGGAGCTTTTCGCATACTACGATTTTTCCGTGAGGAAAGTAAAGAGAGAGGATGATGAAGTATCTAAGAATTGACTTTCAGCGAGTCCTGCAAGGAGGGATACACCTACTACTCCGTACACCCAGGTCAAGTAAGAATGCGTACTCCAACCAGCCAGCAACACAAGTGAAAAGAAACCCCCCCCCCCATTCAAAATCACTCGCATAATGAAGTGACATGCCTTATCCAACGCATAAACCTACTTCATCACAAGAAAAGTCCAATAGTAGGCCTCCCGCCGCTCCATCCCGCGTCACTAATGCAACAGCTATGATTAGCCCGGGGAGGAGGGGGGCAGGGGGATGGATGTGGGTGGGCAATTCATTTCCCGTGTGGGCTTTTCAAGGAGCTCGACCCTCCCCCCTTGTGTGTAACCATCACGGACCATGTCACATAGAGGCCCAGCACCAGGCTACCAGCCAAACCATATTCATCATTGAGAGACTTCATCACAGGACACAAACACAGAGACATGGCACACAATTACAGAGGGATCAGATGATATGACGAAAAAGTAGCAGAGAATTTTTACTCTTTTTTTGTGCCTTTGTACAACTACCTTACACATAAGGGAGTCCAAATGCGGGTATACGAAAGTCTCGAGGGCTCTCGCCCCGGCTGGGTAAGGGGGGTGGTGCCGTATCATGGTCATCCCCCCATTTCCTTCTCTCCATCCAGAAATTTCCTTCTGGTCATCGAAAGAGAACGAATCCAGCCTTGTCTCCAAAAGTAACGTACGGACCAGAAACCGATTCCTTTGGTATTCCTCTGAATCCATTGTCGGCCAATTAGGGGATATCCGGCCTTCAATGATCAAAGAAAAAGGAAACAATCTGTCCACCACTCTCGAAATGGTTGGTTCCAAGTTGCGAAAAAAGTAAACCGGCCAGGAGGTGTTCGTGTGCTCAGTGGCCGCATGTTTCCCTTCCTTGAGCGAGTCCAAGAGTCCCTTTCCCATCGGGTTAAAGTCCATCGAGGTCCCACCGATCCGTCGAAAAAAATTCCACTGTGCTTCTTTTTTTTCCTCCTTCAAGAATTCCCATTCGGGTCGAATCTCATCCTGAGACCCTACAATCTGACCTTCGCTGGTGTCCCTTCATTGGTGTTTTGTGAACGATGGGTCGGGGGTGTCGATATCTCGTCGCCTGGATCCCAACTTCAAATTACCGTGAAGGATGACCGCTGATTCCAATCCTTCACCCGTCCTGGGTGACCATCTCGCGAACGTAAAAACTCTTCGTTGGGGTGTGTTGTGTATGTAATAAAAAGCCGCTGAATGCTGTTGAGAAAAAAATAACTCGGGGGTTGTTTGGGGTATGATCCGTATTCCTTTTTTTGGGACACTTCTGCTGAGTGAAAATAGACTTTGTTGCATAAAAATCAAATCGCTCGATGCCATGACGTGTTGATGAAAAAAACCATTCTGTATGCATGCGGCAAACAATCTTTTTTTCCTTTTTAATCCACTTCCTGGGAGATCGCTCAATTGCCCTGCCACGGGTATAATGAGGGGAAAGCTTCGATTGCCCGTATCGTAGCGTTGGTTCGCTGTGTGGGACTCCGCGGGGCGGACCGACTAGTCGGTCCTGGGTTCGACTCGTGTTAGTCGACATTTAGGCCATGTGGTGGCCTGTCGTATGTTGGTGTACAAAGGGGGCGTATTGCTGCTGCACTTGTTGTTGCGCGTACGCCGCTGTGTTGGGTTGCGGCGTCGGGGTGACCGGACATCTCGGCGGCATGGGGTATGCGTCCTTGTTCACGGTTCCGTATGCAGCGCCATCAGGGGTGATGGGCGGGGTCATGTATCCTTCTACTACTCCTGCGACAGCTCCGTGTCCCTTGTGGGGGGTGCTGTAGATGTTTGAGTGTTTTGAGGCGGACTCAGAAGGCGGACTCGGAGGGACCCCCGACTGGGCTCGCGCGATGCTAGCTTGGTGAGCCATGAAAGACGCAAGCTTCTTGGCGACGCCGGAGAAGTGTGATGATGAGTACTTCCTCGCGAGGGCGACGGAGGGGCTGTGGAGGTGTTGAGAGAGAGTCAGCAGGGTAACGTTCTCAACATGGTCCCACTCTCCATCGTTTATCTCGGGCTCGCCAAGGATCGCTCTTGCCAAGGCGAGGGACGAGCGAGCCATGATGGAAGGCTTGGTGGAGACGAAGTCGCGGTGGTACAGGGCGATCTCGCAGATGTAGGCAGCCATGTGCTCAACCTCAACCTTGTCGTGCTCCTCAGCGACGATGAGCTGGGTGAAGAAGTCGACAGTGGGGTGGCCAATGGTCCACTCGAGGGTGTTGAGGACGTGCATCTCCATCTGGGTGAACATGCCGGCGTCGTACAAGCCACAGCACATGTTGTTGAGTTCGTGGATCTGGGGCACGCGGTCCTTCTTGTCACCGTACTTGGCGGCAATCAGGAGAGCGGCGCAACCGACGAGCTGGTAGTGTTGCTTGTAGACGACACGCTTTGAGCAGTACCGGTCGAGAAGGTTGACAGTGAGGAAAAGAGTCTCGGGAAGGAGGGCGAAGGCGGCATGGGCTTCGATGAGAAAGTCGATGAGGTAGGGTCTCATGTACCATTGGATCTCTCTTTGCATGTCGATGAGATTGGCATCAGGCATCGTCTCATCCTGAAGTCGGGTGTCAGTAAAGCCAATCCAATAGAGACCAGCGGCTGCTCCTTCCTCTCATTCTTACCTCCATGTGCCTCATGTGCTTCATGATATCCTCCAAGTACTCGTCACCAGCTATCCGGGAAAGCTCGCTGGCGATAATCTCCTGCCGTTGCCTCGCAATCATCTTGGCGGCGTCCCGAGTGCCCATTCGTGGCCGTTGGGGTTCGTCGTGGTCCTCTGTGAAGAAGGTAGGATCGGAGTGCTGCTGTTGTTGTTGGTAGTACGCCATTTTGAATTGTGATGTGGTGAGTCGAGGGCGGGTATAAGGGGGGTTGGCTGACGGGTCGAAGTTCCGAAACGGGAAAGAATGACGATTAAGTTCTCCAGGAAGCTTTTTTTGGTGGTCGGAGACGGAAGGACGTGAAAAAAGAAACGGTTAAAAAAAAGTCTTCAGAATCGGTGCTGTGAAAGAGTGGAATGGTGCAACCGAGAGATTAGAATATTAGTATTAGAAGGAGCGTGTTGAAAGCGAACAGGGTCCGGCAAAAGAGTGACTGTGGCTGGATGAGAAGCCGAAATGATGCGAGACCGAGTTCCTCGTGTGAGATTGACGGACGGAAAGGTGGCCGGGAAACTGGCCGTTTATGAGAGAGGTCGAGTGGTGGTTGGCTCTAAAAGAAGAGAAAAGATTGGGTTAGCTCGCGGTTCGTTTAGACGATTGCAGGCGCTCGAGGGAGCCTAGAGCAGTGGACGAAGTGAGACAAGCAGCTGTTTGAAGGTTGACGACGGGCGCGATGAAGGAGCAACCGGCTTCTGTAAATACCGCTTGGTGCCGATCTAAAGGGGGAAGATCTCGAACTCAGATAGTGTCGCCCTGATTCGACCAGTAGGTGGTGGGGAGACGGATTGGCACGAGGGGAGATGGAGAATCATGTAGACTGGCGTCTCATGACTGGGGGGCTAGGCAGTGAGAGGACCGTAGGGGCAGAAGGGAGTGAGGAGAGGGCAGAGGCTCAGGAACTGGGAAGAGAAAAGGGCTGGAGTGTGAAGTGATGGCGAGGCTTACCGCCACGGTTGTTGTGCAACTCTGACTGTCAAGACAGACGAAATTGAGACAATTCCTGAGGATGGGATTGGGGGAGCGACGAATGAACGTCTCCCCTCGAGCTATCCTGACCTCGGACTGGTGGTGGTTTTGGTTTCTTGGTAAAATGTGGGGGGAAACTTTGTGTACGTGGATCGCTGAGTAGAAATACCACAACGGCACGCAAAAGCTGTGGAGGGAGGAAAGATGTAGAGTTTAGACACCGGGCTCTTGACAGACGCGGTAACGTAAAGGGGATGATGAGTGCTTGTAGTGGAGATGGTGGTGAACGGAGAAAGCTCTGGGTAAGGGAAGGTTTGGAAGATGGAGACCAAGGTTCATCCCGTCATCAGGCTGGACTGGTCAGGGCAGGTGGGTGATGGTGGTAAATAGGTAGCCCAGGCGCACATCTTCATCTGAATTACATTGTTGTAGTAAGAAAAAACGTACCTTTTCACAGACGGTGCCCGAAGGACAAAAAGGGATGATCTATAATCCTGATGGGATCATGTATGAGGTATTCTCGATGGTCTGACAAGCCTTGAGAGAAAGCAATGGTGAACCAAAAAAAGATTCTCCTGTAGTTTTCTTTCCTTGTCGAGGGAACCTGAGATTGGGAATCCACGGGGATGAAGAATCGGGCTTCTGGAGAACGGGGTTGCTCGAGAAGCTTTGGGGCAGACACAGTCCAAGATCGCAAAGGGGCTCTTGGAAGGAATGAGGGCGGGATGGCAGGCCGGCGGAACGAAAGGGAGCTTTCGTGGTAGTCGTCGGAGGGCCGAAGATGGGTGTGTGGGTTTGTTGCGTCGTGGAAGTTGCACGTCTGAGTCGAGTTCCTTTGGTCGTCGTGGAGGCGAGGAATTCTTCAGGGGGGTGATGGGTTGGTTGGATTGGTCGTCGCGGGAAGGGCGGACGGTCGGGAGAGGGATGCAAGGAACGGGAGGGACGTGGGAGTCTTTTTTCTTGTCTTGTCTGATGAAAGAGCAGTGTAGAAAATACCAATCAAGGTCTTCTTCACTATATCTTTAAAATCGAGTTCCAGTCTCTTTCTCTTTGTTGCAAAGGTCCTGCTCTCTTGTGGCTTTTCCGGTCACACTCTGCAAGCTCGAAAACCTGGGAATTGGCGAACCGTTTCCAACTGTCGAGGATTGTCGGGGAGTTGATGGGAGAAGAAGGGGGGCGTGTGCAAGATGAAGCTGGTTCGACCTTGACAGCTTTGGGCGTGGTTGGTGGTGGTGAGTTGGGAGTCGAGGGAGACGAGTCGGTTCAGTCAGGGAGGGGACGTCGCCAGATTAAGTCTTCTCTCTTTCTCCTACCTTCCTCTTTTTTCCTATTCTCAATTGGGGGGAAGAGGATCAGAGAATGGAAAGACCCTTTATTCGTTTTCGGCGAGCAAAGGAGTCAGGAAGGACTGTCTTCGAGGGGAGAGGAAGAGGAGGGAATGAATGGATGGGGAGGGACGAGGAGGAGGAGAGAAGGGGGAGGTGAGGGTAGGTAAAGGGTTGGAGGAGGGCCGAGGAGATGAAAAAGGATTGGAAGAGAACCAAGGTGTTTTAACAGGCCGGCCGGCTCGAGTACTGCGGTACGTCTGGGACTCCTCCTTTGCAGTAAGTTGGGAGGGAAAAAAGGTACTTTGGGGCCCGCTGCCGGATGGGTACAAGGACCAAGTACCTACGTAAAGGTGCAGCTTTGGCCCTTTTTCTGAGGATGTGTGTGTGGGCGGGAGGTGCGAATGTGTGGCTGTGGTGGGTGTGTATTTCGTGCCTGCCTAGGCATTCCCTGACGGTTATTACCTTCCTGTCTACTGCATAGTATGTGTGTGAGAGAGAAGGAGCAGGAGCGAGGGGGTGGCCGGGATGAGCGAGGGAGGTACAGGAAGGAAAGAGAGAGAGAGACAGAGAGACAGAGCGAGAGAGGAGAAGGGGGAACGGGAAGGGTGAGGTGGAGAGGGAGGAAGGAGGGGAGGGGAGGGGTGTGTAAGAGAGCAAGTGCGAATGAGCTGGTGGTCCTGGTGCGAATACTTGCTGAGGTAGGTACGAAGTACTTGCTGCTGGTGCTGGTGCTGGTGCCGACCCAAGTGCAAGTGCAAGTGCAAAGTCCCCTCCAGGTGGATCCCAAGAAACGGCACGGTACTTTCCATCGCCGCCACTCTCGCATATACAGCCAAAGTATCTTATTGTGATATCAACAGGGAAGAGCCCAGGCTAGGCACAGGGAATGGGAGGGACTGGGGGAAGCGTGAATGACCGAGAGGTAGTTCCGCACCTAATGCATAGCATAAAGATACATGGAATCGACGTACCTCTTCTCCAAGACCGCCGTCCTAGTATGACTTTGTACGTAGTAAGATAAGTAGCGTCCTGCCTGCTGAGGTTACTATTGCTGCTGGGCTGATGCGCCTTTTGCTGCTTTTGATGCTGGCTGGTAGACACGATCAGGAAATCCAGCAGACGACTACTGTACGAATACCTCAGGTCAGCAATTACCACTCCATATGGAGCACAAAGTCACGAAACTGAGGCTGCCCTATGCGTCTGTTCTGTCGAGTGTCTCGTGCTTGTAGCCTGTAGCCCGCCGCAGTGGGTGGTATCACTTGCCTGTATGGAATCCGCATACGTTACGGATACCGAGGAACGGACTGGACTGGATGGAGACGCTGGACTCACTTTACTTGCAGTGAGCCGACCCTCTTTCTTCCTTGCAGATGTGCCCTGCAAGTGCAGCTGCGCGAAGCAGGCTGAGTGAGGTAGGTTCCTTGCCGACCAGCAGTAGCACCACAATGCTGTCTCTCTTCTGTCTCTGCTTCTTCTGCCTGTCGCCGTGATTGATGCCTTGGTACGGGGTACCTAATAATGAAGCCCGCAGCGAGGGAAGAAGCGAGGGATGAGGATGACTGCGTCGACGCAGTAGGTATACAATCCAATTGTCGACACCGCTCGCCGCTCGCCTGCCTGCCTGCTTGCTTGTTCTGTCGACTGCCTCTTCTCTGATGATTGTCTGATTGTCTTGTCTGCCTTGTCCAAGCACGTTTAACAAGTACGGTACGGTCTCCTGCTGCTCGCCGTGCCTTTCGTCGTGTCTCCTGTCTTGTCTCCCGGTCGTCTGCGCGCGCCACCCCCAGCAAGCCGAATGCCTGTCGACAGCGCCGCCCGCCGAGAAAGAGTGAGCACTGAGCAGTACCTTTCTGCTCGAGTGGATCGTCAGAAAGTGTGAAAGTGAGCGAACTGGCCTTCGATTGGATACGTCTGGTGCTTGTGGTGCGTACCAAGTAGTGGTGGTGCGCAGCAGCTGCTGCTCCTGACGAGCTTTGGTCCTAGTTTGGCCTGGCACCCCCGCGAGACCTTTGACACCCTTTCTCTTCCCCAAATAATACAGGGCGACAGGGCAAGGTAGGTGCCGTACAGATACAGAGTTCCAGTGGCAGTGGTGGTGGTAATCCGTAACCGTAGGCTGGCTGGCCGGTAGCAATATGTCAAATGTCCGGTTTTGTGCAGCAGCTCCGCGCGCGTTTTCCTTGTTCTCGAATAATGCTTGGGCTTAGCGCAACTCGGTACCAATGTGCCTTTGGTTTAGGTATCCTCAACTTGAGTCTTCTCTGTCTCTGCCTCTGTTTCTTTGTGTGTCCGAGAATATGGTACGTTTCCACGTAAGGTATCACCCGTAAGATACGGCCCGCAGGAGGAAGCAGTAGCTTGTACGGGACAAGGTTGGGCAGGAGGCGTCAAGACTTCAAACGAACAAAGCCAACGGATCGAGGTTCTGAAGAGAGAGGGGAAAGGGATTGGGAGGCAATGGGGCAATGTCATTCGACGGCGCCAACCAAGTTGGATCAAAGGAACAGCCTGATGGACGGGGTGGACTGGGCCGGCCGAGGAAACCAACACCAAACAATGATGATGCTGATGCTGATGCTAGTGCTAATTGCTGCGGCAGCTCAGAAGTGAAGCATGCCAAATACAACCAGCGCCCGTCTTTGTTCGTTTCATAGAAGCCGGTTCTGGGGCCGTTCCGTTGAAGGAACTCTAGAAGCCCGAGATGGAGCTTCGGTAACGTTCTCTTTCAGGGCTTACGGATTACCCAGAGCGAACAGAGTACAAGGCCAATTCGCTGGATGTCAGAGTCAGACTTGGCCCAGGCTGAGGCAGCGGCAGCAGACTGGCAGCAGGGTGGTAGTCGCGCTCGGGACGGATGATTGGTGCGTGTGGAATCGCCTGTTGAACAGGGTAGTTGGTTACTGCGTAGTTTCCACTGGACCAGTGGACGTCACGGAATTGAGTTGTGCTGTGCCGTTGTTGGTATGAGGTGGGAGGTTGAGGAGTGAGGACTGTGCCAATGCGTGCCGAGCGGGTGTCAGGTAGTACGACGAAGATCCGTACGAAGTACACCCAAGCAGGGAGAGTTACGTGAGCGGTGTATGGTGTGTGTGGACTGCGGGCGAGTGGACGGACGGTGGCTCTCGGGACCAGAACCAATTCAGTCTCTTTCTTGGCGTTAAGAAGAGATAATCCTGGGTTATGAAAAGCAAGACTGGAGCCGCTTCTTCCTCAGGTTTTACACCAAGCTTCTGCGTGTAATGGGTCGTGTTTGTCCTAGGCAAGGCGAGGCATGGATAGGTAATGGAAAGCCAGTGATACCACGCAGAGGCGTGTGTGCGTGGTGTTGAGAGCAGGGATTAACGGGAAGGATAGAACGCCCCGCTGGGATTGGCTCACGACGCGGTACGGATTCAGATGGTTTTTGCAGGGTTTCCTGGTTGGTGTGTCCAGTGTGGTGTGGCGTTCGAATTTGCTTTCACGGCGTAACCCGTGGGCTTGGGATCAAGGTACCAAGGTATCCGTACTTTGCAGCGTCGTGGGTGGATAACACGCAGTAATGGTGGGAATACTTCGTGGGACCGCCCCCAGCACTGGTTTTTGGCGATATGAAGCGTTGGAAAATGACGACGATATGCCGTCTATGTGGTCCACTTCTCGACTCCCGGGTGTACGCAGTATGTATGAAGTATTGTGCAATAGTACCGGGCGTGGATCACTTCGTGGGTTCAGTTCAGTTAAACTATTCGGAATCGACAAAGCGAGGTACGAGGTACGGAGACGCAGTAGAGAAAAACGAGAAACGGAAATAAGAGTGGCTTGTGTGTCTCGCTCGTGCATCCGGGATCGTGTCAGGCGTGTCGTGCAACGGGATGCGCAAGGTACGGAGTACGGATACAGTATTCGTACACTGTTTAACTCGATCGTTTTGCATTACTAGAGGATTGTTACAGTATATATAGACATTACCCTGCCCTCGAATTCCGTACTATTCAACCTTAACCTTTTTTTACCTATCCTTTCTTCTATTTTACCCTCTCCCTTA
>JFBX01000510.1:434627-447958 GCA_001563135.1 Colletotrichum simmondsii | reverse complement strand
AAAAAAAAAAAAAAAAAAAAAAAAAAAGTGTCATGATTCCTTAATTGCCCGGTTGGCTCCGCAAAGTCAATGACGAAGATACCATTGGAATGATTGAGTTCCTAACCTCCTAGCCCCCCGTCCCAGAACTCAATGATCTGAACAAAATCTCAAAACCGAGAAAAAGAACCCGCTCTCGTGCATCGCGTTTTTAGCATTCCAGGTTTTCGTCTTCATCAACCTAGACTTTTCCCCGCGCGTCAAGATCGTGTATCGGCGATGGTGACGGGCGATGGCGTTTCGATCCCGTTTTTCGCGAAGAGGCTCCGTATAGACCAGCGGATATCACATAAAAAAACCACTCAGCCTCTTACTCAGTTGCCTGCATACAGCCCGCGCTCAACCGTCAACGTCACCATCGTGTTCTCTTTTACCCCATCTCACCCCCCTCTTACTGACAGACACCCGTACACCATGCCCAAGCAGCGAAAGCCTTGGCTCAACCTATTCCCCTTCTTCACAGCCGCATGGCGTAGTCGCAACTTAGCCTTGGTTCCCCCTTATTAAACAACCCCCCCGCGCCGGTCCAGCCGACATGGAAACGCTTCTCCCGTTTCGGCGGGTTTGGACTCTAACTACTCCGTACGCGTGCTACGGTACATGTTCCCCCCACTCACACAATGGCCAGTGCCAGAGTCTCGACAGGTTTGGCAACTAAAAGTCGTAAGACTGTGGCATCTCGGAAGCCAGGAACAGCCCTTCCTGCGCGGATAGCCTATGGGTAGGTACCTCCAGGAACCACACAGGCACGACACCAGTCAGCCAGCCAGCCAGCCATCCTTAAGCAATCGAGGCTAGGTAGGAGCGAACTTCATTCGTCAACAGGCTCCCAGACCAGATCCGCACAAGCGCTCAGCGCCCAAACGAACCCCCAAAAATCGCCAATCCTTTTGAGCTTTGGCGTCACCTACGCAGCAAAAGTAGGAACTGTCTCCGTTTCAAACCTTCAACCGCAAGAAAGAAAGACGCCACAAAATCTTTCTTCTCATTGTTCCTCTTTTAGAGCATCCATTGATCTTCCCTTCCCCCCTCCCGCGCTTCCCCTGAAAAGCCACGAGATCGTCGCTATTCCTTTCTTTGAGCCTGGCTCTGTCCGGTCCACCGTTCACCACGCGAGTCGGTCTCTAAGATGGGCGTCTCCTCGACTGATTAAGGGCACCGGACGAGCAGCAGTGACCACCAGGGAAGCAGTGACCAGTGCCTCGACTTGCGAAAGTTCCCTTAGTCGTCAACTAAAAAGCCATAGCTTCTCTCTCCCGCTGCTGTTCCCCCCGTTTTCCCGTCCAAGACGTGGTGGTTGCGGGTCGCTAGATAGTGTTCAACGAACCTGTCTCTTTGCTTTGCACTTTCTCTGTGGATAGTTGAGAATAGCGGAGACACGGTTCTAAACATGCAGACACTATAAGCCGGCCACCCAGCGGACCGTGGGATGAATGCAGTTCCCTTTCGTATGAAATCGAGCTACCAACTTCCGGCATGCCGCGCGAGACAACCACACGGCTCATAGTACAGATGTGAAGAGCTAAGTGCCAAGGCGATCCAAAGAAACAGAGACTCGAACCAATGGTTCTGGAGAAAAGAAATAATCGCAAAACCGATCGCAGCCCGTTCCAGCGGCCAGCATTGGCCCGTGGAGCACACGTACAACAAAGTTGCTTTTTTCCTCTTTCTCAGATAACCACTCCATCAGAACTACCGCCCACGCGGGATCGTCACCGCTCCAGGTCTCAGTCTCCCCATCGGCATCAGATTTCCCACTCGTGGAATAGAGAGCAGTCGGTAAAAGAAAAGAGAGAAAACCGGAGCCACTTAGTTCCCCTGCCACTCGTCGCCCAATGTCTCACCCGAGCAGAAACAAACTATTCGAGACCAGCAGCAGCGAGCGGCCGGGGAAAGCAGCCATTTCCGCGCTTAGCTTGCATCCCAAATGCTCTAGGTAATCAGTCAGGCATTCGTACGGACAGAACGACGCAAATGAACACCATCGTCGTCATCTGAATATCATTATCCGCGCCTCCCATCACACCAAATACACATAACCCGGCCCCTCCACTGACTCAGCACAGCCAATGCATATTCCATCATCCCATCCCTATCCCGATCCGCGTCTCATCCCCGGTCTCCCCCCTTCCCCTACTGAGTATCTCATATCGGCTCCCCTGAAGCCAGCAGACGCCCGTCCACCCCCGATTCATGCAGCAAGCGAGTCCGGCGTCTAAATATGCCGGGTTACGGCGGCAGTTCCGACACGCGCCTATGGAGCCATACACAATCTCCAGGCTGGTGATTTCCTCGCATTCCAGAAACGTGGAATCATGATACCTGTCCCACCTCCTTTCCCCTTACATTGGTTGATTTGATGTTGGTTGGCAAAGGTACGCGCATTCCTCTTCTCATCCTTAATGCTGGTCATGATGGGCCTGGTGGGAGCCCTCCCCACCTTCGCGAAGACGCAAAGAATCGGCCGATGATCGAGCAATCTGCCCCGGGCCGGGCTATATTCCGTGTCTACTAATAGGGGCGGCGGCTGACGAACGTGTCTGTCTCGCAAAGTTCCAACACCTGAAAAAAATATCCACTTTCGCATCCGTCCGATATGAGCATCGTCAAGGCCATGACCGCAAAAGACTTCAAGTCCGAGACCACTTTCATGTGGCATCCCCCTTTGATAGTGTCCCGTGATCTAAGAGGTTCCAAAATCTCAAATCTACTCTCAACCCTCCCTTTCCCAATTCTCGTCTACATTCTAACACCAATCGCAAATCCCCCCCTGACCGCCCCCTGAGCCGCGGTTCCGCTCTACCGGCGCCGTTGGAGACGGAGAGCGTGCAGAAAAGGCGCCAAGCGTCATCCGCGACTCAGGACCCGCTCCTCTGTCTACGGAGCGCCTTTCAGTGACCAAAAGTGATCTTCAATGATGCAAGTGGCCGCCGAAATCAAAGACCTATCAAGAACGTAAGCAAGATCGGCCTCGAAGCGTTTTGGCTTCAAACCATGCCGAAAATACTTCTAGATCAGTTCTCTCCCTCTCACGGTATTCACACCCGCTTTGTCCCTCTAGAAGGCCCTCCAAAATGTCAAAGAAAAGCAATAGCCACCTGTAACATCAGACGAACAAAGGTCAGTGCAAGGCCCTTGCTTCTCAGCCGTGCCCAATGCCTCCCCGAACTAGGCCTGAATCACCTAAGTCTAGCCCCCTCCAAGAAAAGGTTGACGATGCTTCTCATGGCGTGGTCTCTGTCAACGAATGACCACTTTACGCGGTCCTCGAAATACCCCTCGACGCGATGTTTATCGGCCGCGTTCCCCTCCCCCTCCCCCTCCCTTTCGCCATTGTCACCAAATCTAGATGTCGATCCACCATCCCCCAGATTCACACTAGGTAGGCTACGCAGCCTTCCCGTCGGCAATGACCTCCCCCCTATGACCAGATAGAGAAACCATCCGCGCCCTGAAGATCCCCCAATTTCTCTGGCAGCCTATTTTCAGAGTTGAAAGGAAGGGAGAGTCATGTGTCCAATCAATTGCCCTCAGGCCGTGACACACAACCGCGGCCGCACTCCAGTCGTCCTTTTCCCCAGAATCTGGCCGTTCTCGAACCGTTCAAACACAAGCAACCGTTCTGTTCCGTGGCCGCCAAAGACGGTTTGCGTCGCCTACAGGTCCATCGCCCAACTGCCAATGGAGCCGTCACATGCACTGCACCCATGAAACCTGCCTTCTGTCACCTCGACCGGGCTCTCTGCCAACACAGCAGCAGCAGTGGCATCAATTAGCGAGCTATTCGGTTGCATCAAGTAGCAATAGGTCCTCCCGATTCGGCCAGGCCCAACCATGGCCTTGTCAGTTCGCGTAAGGTGGCTGGACGAGTAGAAGCGCGCAGACTCCAAATCCCCAGAGGCGATGGCGACAAGGACCCTGGTCCGACAAGGGGGCCTCTGTCCTCGTTTACCCCTCACCCGCAGCACCTCTCCCAACCCTGTTAAAGAGAGGCACACACACTTCCACATCTTCAGCTCAGGAACGTCGCGAACCAGCATCAAGCTCCGTACACCACCTCGAAGAAACCGCAAATCAAGGAAAACATGCAATTATTTCCCCGAATCAGCTCACCACCACCACATGCTGGCATGTCCACTGCAACTGGTGCCACGCACACCGAGGCATGGCCGGCCAACTGATAGCCCGATACGCCACAATTGGATCAAACTTTCGTGACCGAATTCTGCAAGAATCCCACCTGCTCGTCTATCGCGAACTCTGGGATATAGCGTCTTGTTGGTCGATAGATAATGCACTTGGCTCTGCCGTTCCCACTCCACCACTTCGACTTCCCCAAGCTTCCCCTCGCGCCATCCGGGAGCCTGGGAGCTCCTTGTCTGGCCTCTTTGGCAATCCGAGTCTATTGGCCTTGAATGATTATTTGAATGTTGCATGCGGCTAAAGCAAGACAGGATGATGTGGTGGATTGCGTGATGTTGGATCTGTCTCTTGTTGATCCCTACAGGATACTCTGTGCAAAACGTCGCGGGGTGTGGCCCGGTTCGAACGCGGAGTGAAGACATGTTCGAGGTTAATGGGTCCTCAGATGCAGACGCGCCGATACGCGACCTTCAAACCACCCCTACGCGATGGGCGACAGTGATGATCGGACGAGGCCTCGCAAGTTGCCGGAGCACCGGGTCCGTGGAACCCCCCGACCCCTCCCCTCAATCAATTCAACGTGGTGACGCTGTGGTGCCGCTCATTACCAACCTGGAGGGGCAGGTAATTCAACCATCGGTTTCCTGCACGTCTTCGACCTGGAGAGTTGACAGGCGAGCTGGCCCCATGGTTAACATGTAGTCTCCGTGGATATCAAGGCATGTAATTGACCAGTGTGTCATTTGTGATCAGCAGGACCGTCATTTTGGGGCTGGTTGGTGAATCCAAGCCTTTGATCTGCAGTTTGCAGAACGTGTCCGCATCCGTGTCGGTCTCCGTGATCTCGCACCGACATAGTTTCGAACCGCCGACGTTGCTACTGCAGCAATAGACCGCGTTTCCAGCCCCAGCAGTTGGTCTTGCAGAAATCTCGCAACCTGCTCCAATGTTACCCCTCACTTCGCCTCGTCACCATATCGCGTGTATGGGGCTTTTGCTTTCTGTTCTCCTCCCTCTTCCTTGCTTGCATGCGAGCCTTGGATGCATGTACAAGTGGTTGCATGCACCGTCCTCACTGGCGTCGAAATCTTGTCGCCCTGTGTGCCCGCCTCCAAGGTTCCCCGACTCCACGTCCACGGTCATGCAGGTGTGGATCAAGTTCGAAGTTCCAAGGTGTTTGCTAACGCTTGTCCGGGAGCGTTTCTTCTACAAAGCGTCCCCGCAGTGGGGCCTGCCAGTATCCCATCACGAACTGCAAGTTTTTGAAGCCTCAAACCGGGGCCAAGGACCATGGGCCCGTCGGGAAGGCCTGGACCCTGGATTTTACTTTTGCGGGTTGTTCCAGTATGATGTTGACTTTGAGGCTCTGTCGAAAGAGCTCCATCAATGTATCAATGTGAAGCATACGTCGCCTTATCGAGAAAGCCATGGTCTGAGCGAAGTGTCCAACGAAACTATCACGACTCGGGGTAGCAAACGCGGTTGCTCATAAGCCACACATCCCTTCTTCGGCGCCGATCCCCGATTTGCAGGCTGCGATCATCGCGACCCCATTCGAATCTTGGGCAACAACCCATTCAAACCCTTCTTGGTGCAGAAGTTCCTAAGCCATTTTGGCTTCATTGTTCATCACCGCTGGTTGCCGTAGGCTGCACGTCGTCGGTGACCATGAAAAGAATCTGTTCAGAGACTCCGTTTTTTCAGCCACCCCTCCAGCCCCTCATGGGCTCTTCGCTCTGCTTGGTGCTTCCGCAAGCTTCGGCGATGATCTCGACACCAACAGGCAATCCCTAGCCTTAACCTCGCAACGACCGGATGCCACCAATAATCATCTATGATGAACCCCGGCGGGATGACTCGTGGAATGACCTCACGCGAGCGTGCACCCGCATGGTGACCCGGAGCTTCGGAGGTGCCAGAAAAGAACCGGTGCGCTGCTGCACGACGCCAAAAAAGACTGGGGACAACCCGTGCCGCCGTCGCGACCCTGGTCCGCCCCGCGATCGCGTACCGAGTCCCGCATCGTGACACTTTTTTAGCTTCTTTGCTCGCCATCTGCTTCAATATGATTTGTCAATGGCTGACGGCCTGCGGCAGCTGCGGCTCAAGTGTACACTCGGATTTCCATATCAGAAGAAAATTTCTGCAGTTTTCTCCTCAGTGTTGACCCCATCATTCCACCGTCTCGACAGCAACGACATGCAAGCACTCCGCACAGTCTCCCAGAGATCGGGAATGAAATTTTCTTTGCCTCATGCATATGCGGCGGTTTGACCGCCGTTGTGACTCTTGGAAGTGTTTGAAGGCCCGAGACTTGTCGGTAACTAGGTGGTCCTCCCCAACCACCTGGACCCTGGTTTTGCCGCAAACTTGTCCACTTGGGCGGCGAAAAGGCAAAAGTCTCAAAAGGCTGGAATGTAGCGGTCAGTCCGTGGGGTCTGGTAAGCCAATATTTGCTGCAGTGATATGCGTGAGGTTGCCTCGAACACCGCTGCGACTGGCCCAGAATGGCGGAGAGAACCGTGTATCCGTAGACGTCACGTCATGAGGGTGTCTAGTTTTGGTACGGTACTTCCCGATACCGTGTTAAGACGCGCACTCCTAGTACCGCTCGCTGGCTGAATGACAATACCGTGGCACGTTTCGCAGAAAACATCGGATTCTCGGTGGATTCAGGTCTTAGGTGGCGGTTTGAAGTGCACTGATGCTTCAAGGCATTTCGCCTAAAATCGTAAATGATAGGTTTGGCGGTAGGCTGCAAATCTCGTTCAAGCTGCCGGCGAAAGTGGGCTGAGACCACAGCAATGTGGCTTGCCGGCTCAATGCCGTGTGGCGCGACGGCCTGGCAGCCCGAGATTGCAGTTTCCTTTTTGCTAGCGATCCGACGTCCGGCGGTCACGGACATGTATCGGCTGCTCGGAGGAAGGCTTTGGTTGTCAAGGAGGTTTGTTGAGCGATCCGTATCAGGCCCTGGCTCCTAATTCCACTTGGAGCAAAGGGATTGTGGACGTTGAATTCTCACATGGTTTATTCGTGATGGAGCCGATGTCTTGACTAAGTGCCTTAGACTGAGCCCTGGTGGACAAGCAGGTGCTAGGTATCCGTAGAAAAACGAAATGATGCATTTGCCTCAGGGCGTCGTCGAATTGACAGGGTTGCTGCATTCGATAGTGTCTGGAGTTTCGACCTTTTGTCCACAAACGAGAGCGGTGATGATGGGTCTCGGACATGGCGAGGCGGACGAAAAGAGAGAAATTGACAGGTCTGGATGCAGGGGTTGCATTGCTCGTGGAGTCGTCTAGAAGGTTTATGGAAGGATTAAAAGAATTGTGTATGGACAGGAATGCAGTTGCATGAAATCAAGACTGACAAGTGAACGCAGCTGTCAAACAGAGACGAAGCCATGTCGTTGGTTTTCCGCCATCCCGTCAGCCACACTTTGAGGCTTCGAGCCGCCATTAGGTAAGCAGTGGAGGAAGTGTCCCGGTGCAGATCCACAACTGCACAAAAGACGCGAGGCTGAAGATTAAGGCCTGAGGCGCGCTAAGGAAGGTGCAAGTTCCGATTCCCGTCCCCGGTTCCGTCCAATCGGCCGAGCTACCTGTTTACTTTGGGACTAGCGCCAGATCTTGTGCACGTTGTGTCCTTCGATCCCTGAATGTCGTGTCTTAGTAATGCAAACCTTATCCTTTGCATTGGGAGCTATGTCTTGTGCAAATAAGACAGCTCTGCACCTGCACAGTAATGTTCTCCACAAAGTACGAATGCCAAGCAATCAGACGGTCTATCTATCCCATTGAAATCAGGTGTCGAGAACGTTCTCGCCAATGTAAGAATTTCAATTGCTACGGAAACTCTCGTCGTGACAAGCAACTTCCCTACTCTGAACCATTCTCAACTGACCACCATCTGCCCACAGACTTCTACTCCGAGCAGGATCAGCACGGTGTCACTGACAGCTTTTGGTTCATCCCATGACACGCAACACCGAACATCCGACGTCTCCTCTCCCCCTATGCTCTGCTGCGGACCCTGTCCCGGTAGCGCCTCCTCTCGCTGGAGCTCTGACATTGATAGTTGCGTCTCAGGCTAAGAACAGCTTCCATTTCGTTAATCCAGTCGACCCTTCGCGACCCCATCAGAGCAAATCGGATGGCACCGTCACGAAGAGATTTTTGCCCATCGAGCTTCCCCTTGCTGCCGTACCGTCTCTCACAATATCCCACACATCCCCTCGCTGCCGGACATGTCTATCCGGGCCATGCTAGGCTCAACAAGATAGGAGAAAAAGCAACCATCATCGGCGAAAAGACACTTCCAGTATTCCAGCATGGGCCTCAGCAAGCTTGGATCCTAATACGACCGCTATTACTGCCAACGCTCTACCGTTACTCCTTCGTCTGGCCTCTCAGCAACCAATTGACAGGCCTGTCGTCAACAGAGACTCAATAAAAGTTTGCGGGTTGTACGGCTAGACTTTTATGAAGGTCAGACTTGGAATCAGATTCCTACTATTCCGTAATGAACGACAATCGATACAAGGAAGCAGCAAGAACATACGTATACAGAGAGACGCAATTGCGAACTCGTTTGAGCTAGGTAACCGTGGCCGCCGAGATGGATTTCGTCTCAATCATTTTGCAAGCGTCTACCATGCTAGCGACGGTTGGCCCATGAACTCATCGTGGACGCCGTCAGAACACTTTCGACAATCAAAGCGTTACACGCTACCACTAGGAATGGGTTCAACGAAACAGCTGCACTTTGACCACCTGCCATCCCATCCATTCGACCCAATGTCAGTTTGTCAACCCAACGTAGGCACCATCTCATTGCACGCTACCCATTTGGAGCAAGCGGCGTGTGCATCGTCGCCAGGAACAGGAAGAGGAAATGCCCAAAGCTTTTCAGCAATCACCACCACTGTTCGCCCACGCGAGCCTGTAAGGAGAGCCGTGCAAACTTAATTCACCTGCCATCCTCATCCAAGTGCCTTGGTCGTATTCGCCGCTGCAACGCTTGTCTACAATCACAAATACGACTCTATGGCGTTTCAAGTCTGATGGTCTTTCCAAACGATTCCGTTAACAGCGGAGACTTGCACCACCTCCCCATTTCGGATTCTTCCAAGCCATATCTAGTGTCCACCTGTGCATCAGTTCGCTCATCGACCCATTCATATCACATGCGGAACCCTCCGTCCAGCTCGGCACCACATCAATCAATCCGGGAATTCAACATGACTTGATTCTACGGCAGGGAACCAGAAGCTTGGACCAAAATCGTTAGCATCAGCGAAATGCGAACTGTCCGAAATGCCGGATCTCTCAAGTGTTCGTCATCTTCTGATTGACTTTGGGCCTAAATGATTAGACAGATCTCGCAACTTTCTCGCGTGGCTTCTTTGTCTGAATCATCACTTTTGCTTCGGGTGAAGCATCCCAATTTACGGGACCAACACCAACCGCCCAAATAGCGACCTACCTACGAACCTTGTCGAGCCTCCGAAGAATGCCTTGAATCATTGGCTAGACATTGCGCTTGGGCTTCAACAGAGAAACTTTTTAGTAGGCTAGCACGGATTGTCTCGCGTGTCACTGGCCATTCCAGCCACAGTGACATATCATCGGCGATGGATGATCAGTCGCCCTTGCAAACTACAATTCGTGATTACTTACGAAAGTACGAACCAAGTGCCGGCAGACACGGTTTCCTTGGCCATCTCAAATTCCACAGATTGCAAAATTCCTCCCTTTCCTCGCCCAAGCGGTAGCAAAGCTTCACATCGGGCCGTCCAGGGTCTACGACGGGCTACATAGGGCCAGGCGAGTTGCATCGAAGTTCATGTAATGACGCGACCCTGCATAAAATTTGCGCGAGCAACGACCAGCTGCCGAAGCTCTGAGAAAGCTACAATGAGATTCCAAAGCAATTCTTGAATGCGGCCATGCGGATACAGATACGGATGACACTGGGCTTGTTGACCCAGACAGGGCAACAGTCAGTCGAACACTTGTTTCGAAGGAGAGACAACTTTGCCTTTGGGGATGCGACACAATGGTACACTTGCGCCACTTGGTCTTCCTTGCTGGACGGCCAACCATGGGGTTCAATCGGGGACGATTTCGAAGCTCCTTAAGCTCCTCAGAGCTATATCCCCAGGACCAGGGCACAGTGGAGAGTTTCCTCGGGGACACCTGCATCCACGCGAGGCGTCAACCCGATTCTTGACCGACCGGCAAACGTTGATAGCCGACACCGTTGCCCCGTGTCAGCGGAGGCGTCGGTAGCGCGCAGCTCTAATATTTCGTACCCATCAATTGCAGCATTTCAAGATGCAGTTCTGACGGTTCGTTATCGCTCCTCGCTTCACCACGGAAACGGTAGATGAGGTCTGCATCAAGCTCGCACGCCGTTCCTGGTGCGGGTGCCGAGCGCAAAAACGATCGGCGCCTGATTCAAATCTCCTTTAGCCTTGAGACTCCAGCCACCTTACTTTTTTGAAGAACGGACATCCGCCTCAAATCTGGGTAGTCGCCGTCATCAATCTTGACACCTACCAAGCCAATTATCCGTAGCCAGTGAGCTTCCAGAGGCTCTAAAGACCAACTTTGACACACGTGCATTCATCATCAATTCCTACGGACATGTCACTTGACACCTAGCTCAGACCAAAAGGCATGTGCGGTGACATCTCGAAAATTGTTCAGCATGGAGCCCCGTAGAACAGTCAGGACTTCTCGCCTTTCTAGCAGAAACAATCCTCTATGCCTTGGTCTGGTCGCACACGAATCCGCTGTCTCAGGCTCCGTAGCAGGCTGTACGAATAGATAGGTCCGAACAGATACCACATCGTTCGCTATAGACCACGGCCCAGTCACGAGATGTAGTCTGTCCGTCAACATAGAAGGTTGGTTCCCCGGTCCCTACTTACTCCACGGGAGTTACGAACTGGTCTGAGTCCTCTGAGACTGCCCTCAGCAGCTGGTGTTCCCGGCCTTGCTCGGCATACAGGAAGAAAATGAACCATTGATTTAGCTGCCAAATCTGATCGCCAATTCCTACGACCCTCTAACCCTTTGATCCTGCCTGCCTGTAGGCATCACGCAAGAGTTGTTGCCTTTTTACATACCCCTCGGTCCGTGATGGATTTCTCAAGGGCCCGAATCCTGCGATGAAGACAAGCTGCATCCCCGTCGCATCCCCACATACGGGGCACCGGATGCGCCGACCGGCCTGCCTATTCCGGGTCCTTGAGGAGGGTGTCAGCCGGGTCTGCAGCGCTATTGTATAGCCAATGCTGGGGTCATCGCCTAGGCGAATTTGCCTCGGCGGCTGCAAGGAGCAATCAACGGGCCCAGAGCACCGAGCATTGTGGGTGCTTGAGCAGCTGAATGGCCTCGAAAGGGCATAAGATTCGCGGTTGACGACTTCGTTCTGGTTCAGCTCTAGGGCACGGATTACGGCACTAGCCAACAAACCGCGCAACTCCCTATCGCGCTGTCGATTGCTTATTGTCAGAAAGCATATCATCTCGAAACACAAACACGGCCTCTCGTCAGGTCTTATCATGTTTCTTCACCCGTGGCAAGTCAATCACCACTCGTTCGTTGAGCGAGCCATGTTCCGGTGCACGGGGCTGAGACATTCTGATGCCATATCGCACAGACCAAAGGGGCAATGGAACACTGCTCGGATTTGTTTGCTAGAGAAGGCTACCACGGGCATCGCTTGAGACTAGGGGCATTACGGTGATATCAGCGCTGCGCTGCACAACCGGGACATCGACATCGGCATCTATCGAAACGGTAATATTGACGAGCATCCATACAGAGTGATATAGATCGCTCCGTAGCATGTGAGGCTGGGGACGTGTCCAGTCAATCCCGTTGCAAACATCACGACTTTGCTATCTCTGGGTCTGAGAGACACTCACACTAGCACATGCTTCTACTGCAAGCAGGCAGTTTGATTGCTTGTGTCTGCCAGTTGTTCAATATTCCCAGGGGTCTCCCCTCGAGATTTCGGATGGAAATTAGAACTAGTCCAAAAAGCCCATTCCATTCCTCGCCCGAGTTGCACACCAACCACACGCTAAGTTGGCGACGAACACCCTCCCACAGGGCCACAGGAAAGGACTCAATAGGGAGAACCAAGAGAACAACAAAACCACTTTACGCGTTCCCCCTCCACATCTCCGCGCGACACGGCTCCCACAAGCCGACTAGGCGGCCCCCTTGGACTAACACTGGACGGGGGCCCTGAGCCAGAATTGGCAGATTTGCACTCTCGCATCTGCAAGCCACCAACGCATCGCCTGGCTCCCCCACCGTAAGCCTGCACGCAAAACAAGATTTCGCGCGAACGGCATGCCTGGTTGTTTGGGAAATACGGCCATAGGGACGCCTGGGATGGGTGCGAAATGCATTGTCCAAGGCCGCCCATTGGCCACTGGGCCATGAACTCAGAACCAGCCCCAGGCCTAGCTCAAATCGCGTCAATCCCTCTTTGCGGCCTACAATCTCCTGCGTCTGGGGCCTTGGGGGGAAAAGACTCCGCCCTAATTCTCCGATTGCGCGATACTCTGGATGGCCGGGTCTCGGCGAGTGAGAGTCCCAGGCTTCCAGCTCGTTACTTCGGCGTTGGCGGGCTGGTCCAGAGACCAAAAGACGCATTTGCTGATACTGGGGAAATTGGGCGGAGTGACAGGACTCGAGTGGGTTGGAGACCGTCTGGCTTATTAAGTCATTATTCGATTTTCTATGATCACCAGACCGGGGAACGACTCAGGAGCAAGCAGGGCGGGCGATTCGTATTCGACCAACAAAGTGCAAGTGGGTTTGGGGCTTCGAGCGAATCGAGCCTTCGAGGTCGCCTTTCAATTCGGCCGTTGGCGTTGCTTTACTCCCCCCGGCAGATCGCGATGGGCAGGCCGCAGAGGCATCGATACTCCCATGTCGAAGCCCAGCCTGCCGCCTCGAAAAAAAGAGAACGTCGGACTCGAATCGGGCTGTCATCTCCGTTCCCCCTTCTGAGTCGGCCTATACTAGGAATCACGTTCCGAACAGCCACCCGCACGCACGAGCAAGAGGCCTAAGGCAGCTGGACGGCCCCAAAAAGCAATTGGTTCTTTGTTAATGCAAGGAGGC
>JFBX01000510.1:414425-434617 GCA_001563135.1 Colletotrichum simmondsii | reverse complement strand
TTTTTTTTTTTAAAAAAAAAAAAAAAAAAACTGCTTACTGCGTCTGTTTGTTGGTGGATTACGGATATTATCGATGCTATTGATAGCAGAGATATCACGAAGCGAGCGCCTAGCTGGTCACGTTTTGCCAACTCTATTCGTATATCCCTGGAACATCTGGCCCCTTGATTTCTTGACCGCCACGCAGAAGCCTCGTTTTCTTTTCTTTGCCTTACGGACACATCGAATTATCGATAGACTTTGTCATTTTTTGGGCATTGCGTTTCCACTTTGTTCATGACACGCGGAACTCACAGAGTCACAATCGAACCCCGTGCAGCAACAGGGCCAGGCGAGATGACGGAATACCTATTCGGGGACCCTTGAGGGCGGATGCTGCCGAGATTTGCATGAGGACAGCATCAGGGGAGGGTTTGTCGACACTCGACAATGCTTTCAGGGTAATGATTTGCGGAACCCCCCTTTTCTGAGTCCTGACAGCTTCACCGCTGGTTGATGTTGACGATGTGAAATGATGGATATGTGAGTGTATGAAAAGCAGTTTATGCTATCGGTATCAGCAGATTGCGGACGTGGTACAGAGTACGGGCATCCACGCAAAGTGTGTTATTTATGGAAGTTCAATGTGGAGTGCCTGGCCTTCAAAGAGGGACGGCATCCGTGGGAGGCGTGTGGTGACTCCGTTCAGGGGAGCCATAGCTCGGATGGTGAGCTAGCATTAGGTATGGCATTTGTTAGGAGCAGCAGACTCTTGTACTTTCGGTTTGTAGATACTTTGCTATTCGATTGTCGGTTATGACGACGTCAAGTGGGTGACAAAATCGATTTCCTGCTCTTCATCTTGATAAGTACCCCTATCACTACTCATATCATAATTACTACCTTTCAATATTAAAGTCCTTCTTAGGTATATACGTAGAGAAATATACTCTATTTGATAAATATTAATTCTAGTGATAATAGCGGTATCAATGCTAGTGATTATAGCGGTGGAACTGCTTGTCGCATATGTCGAGCGGAAATCGATTTTGTCACCCACTTGGACGTCTCGTATCCACCAGAGGGCTACCTAAGGCGAATTATCATCGACAGTCTACTGTAGATGTACGGCAGCGCTACCTGTGACGCTTGGGAAGAAACTGACCGCGTTCCACACCTCCTTCTCGCGCGTGGTGATGGACACTTCCTCGCATCCATATCCGTGGATAGAAGACGCCTGTGGTTGAGGGGGAATGAACCCATGGATGGTGTGATGCTGGAGAGTTCAGGAGGTTTCAAAGTATTTGGGGAGGGTAAGATGGGAGGATCGCTTGGGCCGCCTTCCTTCGATTGGGGTATGAACCTGATCGAGTCCTGTCGCCAATTATTTTCCATGTCCTCGGGCGGAGAAGAAGAGCATATGGATGCTTGGATAAGACGGTGGAACGGAGGATGTACGAGCCAACGTCATAGCCTTCTTCTTGACGTCGAGACCAAGTTGTACCACTTGAGCTTTACTCCTACCTTGATATTTGGTGTAGTCCAGTTCAGACAAGTTGTTCAAATCAAGATGATTATATATCAGACAATGGCGAAGCAATTTGCCTGGATGATTCTCGACTTGGGAAGATGTGCTATTGGCCTCGTCGAGTTTGGCTTCCTACTTGTTGAGGTTCTTTCGAGTAGGCGGGATGGCACTCAGAGAAAGTACTATGCCGTCGTTCCCGTTTGCCATTGAGATCCTTCACGTCACCAGAAAGAAACCCTTGAGACTCAACGCTCATGCTCGAAATTGTCGGAGACGTTTGACTGGAAAAGGTCAAGGACCAGGAGACGTTGTTGATGTCCGCGGCGGACCTTAGAGGAAGACACCTTGATATCTACGAGTAGGCAATGGCCTACCGCTTTTGATTTGCTACGTACTATCACGGAGCACTGAAATTGCGCAAAGAGTTGCAGAGTATAGGAAGGTGACTGGATAGGTCGACTTCGCTGAAGCGCGACGACGTCTTGCTTTGCGTATTTAGGCATCGGGACTGATCGGACACTACTGAGTGGCCAGATCGTCCCTATAGAGACGTAAACTAGTCCTAATCGTCGTCTTAGAAGAATTACGACACCAAGAAAGTTGCTTGGTGCAATGGCGTGTCTTGGGAATGGCTTTTTCTTGAGGGTATTCGATGCTAGATATGAGGGGGCGAATGTCCGTTGAGGGATGAAAGCAGACTTCAGCAGATGATTAACTACAGAGTGTTTGTTTCAGCGCAACTTCCTCAAAACATACTTCAAAGGTACATGATCAAACCGCCGCTCCTATCTCCTGGCAATAGCCAAATGTCTGGTTCTGCCCATACCCCTGGCCGCAAGAAATGCGCCCAGATTTGGTGATGACTGCCTGTGGCTGCATATTTCGGTCAGATCATTGGTGATGAGAATGTACGGGTAGGCCTGAAGAAGTGCAATCCTACTCCCAGTATCATTGCACTGAATAATCTGCAAGTCTATGTTGTAGCACTTTGGCCAAAAGCTCTGCGAGTGTTGCAACGACCGACTTGGTGCTTCTTTGAGGATGGCCAATTCAAATTCTAGAGAATCAAGATGACCCGAGATCCACGTTTTGCAATGATCATAGAAAGGCAAGTAAGAAAAGTATTTACACGGAGTAGGCTCACTTGCGGAGATTTGAGTAGAACTTATCAACTTCAAGTACACTACACCTTATGGACTCAGAAATGAAGCTTAATGCTGGGTATTTCGTGTAAGAATGACGGTTCGTCGTTTCGCATCGTATGGAGACAGAGTTCGGGGCGAAATAGAACGGGTCTTAAGAGAAAAACTATCCAAGAGACATGGGAGCAAACGAAGGTACATATAAAGGATGGGAGGTCATGAGAATTCAGATAGTCAAGCCTTTGAGTATCAGATCACGCAAATTATTCGCAAAACGAGCTATAGCAAATTGGAAGCCGGCCCATGTACCAAGCGAGGGGAGACGTAATTGAATACCGGGGATTGCCTTTACAAGGCCATCGGTAAATGAAGAGAGCCTAGCTGAGGTTTGAGTTTGGAGGACGATGACTAGCGATCATAAAGGCAGTACCCATCCTTGGTCGGTATGTGACGATGATTGAAGGGGATGATACTTTTGTCCTCTCGAAAGCTCTGTACCTTTACAGTAAAATGCCCTCTCGATCGAGGGGGCCTGAACTTGTAAGAGATAAGAAGCCAGAATGCTTATACCCCTTTGCCACTTCACCAACATCTCAGGCCCCTTCTAAGACTTTGGATCTCCCCAAGTGACATACTCCTACGGTGGTTTACGAGTTGATAACTGATCCCGGAGTAGCTGTCCAGAATGGTACCCCCAAGTCGGTCATTCTCTCAGTTTCCGACCAGATGACATTACCCTTCTCACAATTACACTCAAAGGGCCTGAGTTTCTTGAGGTTCCACGATTCGGCATTGTTGACCACACGTCTGGGACATGGCCTCGACTGGGTGTTGAGATCAAGGGACCACACTCAAGCCTGGGAAGGGTTATTCAGCCTGCCTCAAGTTTTCAGGCTTATGTAGAGGGAAGTAACCGTAGTCGGGGTTGCTCTGACAAAGTGTTATGAAGTAAATAACATGAAGAAGAATGGATAAAATGGCGTTTTCTGAAAGCGTTGAGGTATACCAGTAAACACCCAAGATACATCTGCTAAAATAGCTTGCCCCTCGTCTTGTTGTCTACTTAACTTATTATACGAATGAACGAAACCATGAGAATATCCCCAGTCCTGCGCTCAACAATCAGCTTGCCAGCCTCGGATGTGGTGAATGCTAACATTCTTGAAGGAGCGGAATCCCAGAGCACCAAATGACCAGATCACGCCACCGGGGCGGAACTACAAACCCCACGTTCCGAAGACGACCCGAAAATCTCGTTGAATCAGTCAATAGATCTGTTCTTTGGATTACTTTTCGACATGTCAAATATCGCTGCACAGAGACCAGAGATACACTTCAGGTGCTGGCGCCTTTAGGAGGCCTTCATCGGAATGCAATACCGAATACACCGACCGGCGCTCCCCAGAGGCAAAAACTCTTCAAGGCCGGCCTCAGGAAAGAGTGAGACTAGGAGCTCGCTCTCTCGGACTTATCACGTAATGGGTGTCTACTAGAGAGAAGTATCACGTTCGCTTAGAGCAGGACCCGCTGGCGGTCCATTCCGCATGAGTCCGTAATCTTCCGGCGATTTCTCTGCCGCCAACTCGCGACTCACATGCCTGCTTCCTTTGAAGAGTTATCTCAGAGAGAAAAAAAATTCTCTACAGTCATTGCTGCGCGTGGTCCTCGGTCTCCATCTTCCAAGAAGCTCTGGCTTGCCATGCAAGAGCTGGGGGGCAAAAGCTCGTAGGGCTGGGAAGCCAAGAGTTCATCAAGATCTGACCGGGGCATGTTTGCGCTGCTTGGAAGAAGCCCATGCGAGTCAGAAACCAGACATCAATTATTCCCTCCCGGAAACCTTTCTCCGGGGCCAACTTTGTTTCCCAGTCACAAGTCGTGAGGCCGAGACCGGGTCGTCAGGCGCATCCAGGTGCGAGCTTAGCTGCTAAATCACTGAGAAGAAGAAGAGATGTTATTGTGAGACATCTAGTGAGCTAACCTCGGAAAAGACCCAGCAGTCAGGCTCCCTCTAGACTCGAGAGGCAGCTCACCAAGCAACCGCGCAACCCAAAGCGATGAGAGTTAAAAAATTTCTGTTGCCTCCTGCTCGGATACCCTCTTACCAATAGCTCCCCGCGCCAGACCCCTTCCGCGATAGCGCCCCGGCCCGCAAAGCCAAGTCCGGCCAAGTCTGCAGTCTGGCCCATCTAATCTAATCAATCAGATAACACCATCCCGAGTATCCTTCACCCACCCATCCCACTGAAATGGTGTCGGAAACCCGGCACTACGGGTCTGCTTTCGCCAAGCCCGCAGCTGCTTTGTGCTTTTCGCAGGATCCTTCGCAAAAAGTCCCCTCCAGGGCTCTTTCCGTCCCGTCTTGTCTTCCCACCCCAACACCATCCATCCTATGATCTGCCTGGCCCCTCACCCGACACCATGATGGGGTCGCTTCCCGACCTCTCGGTTCCCGGGCGCAAGAAAACACACTAGACGGCCCCGATTTCGGTCTCCTGCGCGCTGGTGGTGTGCGTGTGCCCGTTATTCGACTCTGATCTTTGCAAGTGTGGACGAGTAGCCGCATCTTATCAGATCATAGCCTGCTGTTGAAAGGGGAACGTGGTGTGCGTGGGTCAAAGTCGAATCCTTCCGGCCGCTAACTTCGTGATGGGATGGTGTAGAACTTAGCGAGGTCGCCAAAAAGTGGCACGCTAGAAAGGCGGCACATATTTGCGCCCTCCTCTGGAAGGGTCTTTAACTACGAGGCGAACCCCCCAAACCACCGGCCGCTTTTCTCTTCTTACTCTGTATTTAGTCATTGATCTCTTTCTGCCGCTTTCCACTTTGTGTGTCTTTGGTGTAAACCGCATCATGGCAGTGATTTCGCAGCTTCGTGAGGCCCTCGGCCGCAAGCCGGCCCCGGTCGACGACTCTCCCATGACCATCACCACGGCGCCGGATACCGCCAACAACATCGATGACAAGGAACTGGGTGAGATCCCGCCCGACGACGAGAAGCCGGGCGAGGAGCAGAGGGTCAGCCAGGAGGTTCAGCATGGTGTCAAGCTGGCGCAGGCTTTGACCTTGACGTGGGGCAAGAACTCGCTGATTGCCATCTTCATCTTGTAAGGACCCTTTCTCTCGAACCTCTCGCATACCATGGCAGACTCGCATCATGAGGAACGACATGACTGACATTAGGGGGATTTCCTCCCCTGTGCAGTATGTGGTTTCTGTACCTCACCAACGGATTCCAGAGTTCCGTGCTGTCCAGCTTGACGCCGTATGCCGCCAGCGACTTTGAGTCGCACTCGCTGCTCCCCGTCATCGACATCGTGTCCAGCGCCATGACGGCTTCAGTGTACATCCCGCTGGCCAAGATTCTGGATCTCTGGGGTCGAGCGGAGGGGTTCTTGCTCATGGTGCTCTTCGCGACGCTGGGTATGATTATGTTGGCCGCCAGCCAGAACCTCGCCACGTACTGTGCCGCTACCGTAAGTTTCTAAACTTCCCCCGTGTACTTTGATCGCCAAATCCACGCAAAGAAAGAGAAAACAACCAAATACTCATGCAGGAAATCTGTAGGTCTTTTGGCAAGTCGGCTGGTCCGGTCTCACGTACAGCATCGACGTGATCACGGCGGACTCGACCCACGTCAAGAATCGAGGCCTGGCGTTCGCCTTCACCTCCTCGCCCTACATCATCACGGCGTTCGCCGGTCCCAAGGCCGCTGAGGGCTTCCTCAACAACGTCAACTGGCGTTGGGGCTTTGGCTGCTTCTCCATTGTCTTGCCCGTCGTCGCCGTGCCCATGTACAGCATCCTGAAGTGGAACATTCACAAGGCCAAGAAGCGCGGTACGCTGGTGCGCGAGCCTAGCGGCCGTAGCTTTGTGCAGAATGTTTGGTGGGGTCTGATCGAGTTTGATGGTATGTTCTTCCTTCCTCTTTGACTGATGGCTCCTTCTTCGCCATTGCTCAAGCCTCGAGGAGTTTGCTGATTATTTTTACTCAGTCCTGGGAATTGTCCTCTTCGCCTGCGGTCTCGTCACATTCCTGCTCCCCTTTTCCCTCGCGAGCACCGCCCCAGACGGCTGGAAATCGGCCTACATCATCGCCATGATCGTCACCGGCTTCGTTGTGCTTGCCCTGTTCCTCCTCAACGAGCTCTACCTTGCGCCCAAGCCCTTCCTCAAATTTGAGTTCTTCTCTGACAGGACGGTCATCGGCGTCTGCGTCCTTGACATCACGTACCAGGTCGCCTACTACTGCTGGAACAGCTACTTCACCTCCTTTTTGCAAGTCGTCAACGACCTCTCCGTCTCCAACGCGGGCTATGTCGGCAACACCTTTGACGTCGTCTCGGGCGTGCTCCTCTTCATCGTCGGCTTCTCCATCTCTAAGACGGGCCGCTTCCGCTGGCTCCTGATGGTCGGCGTCCCGCTGTATACCTTTGGCCAGGGTCTGATGATTTACTTCCGCCAGCCGGGTCAGAGCGTCGGGTACCTGGTCATGTGCCAGATCTTCACGTCTATTGGCGGCAGCGTCTTTATCCTGTGCATGCAGGTCGCCATCCTGGCGGCCGTGGACCACCAGCACGTCGCTGCCGCGCTCGCGCTCCTGAGTGTCTGCGGCAACATTGGCGGCTCTGTGGGGAACACCATCTCTGCTGCCATCTGGACCAACACGTTTGAAAAGGCTCTGGAGCGTAACCTTCCCGAGTCTGCGCTGGAGAGTCTCGCAGATATCTATGCGGACCTCGATACGCAGCTGAGCTATCCCGTGGGCAGCGATGAGAGACTTGCTATCCAGAACGCATACGGATATGCTCAGACGCGGATGCTTGCCGCTGGAACTTCGGTAATGGTGTTTGGGTTCATTGCTATTTTCATGATTAAGAATTACAACTTGAAGGAGATGAAGCAGACCAAGGGTCTTGTGTTCTAAGAGTCGGCTGTATCTGGGCTGTGGCAGAAAGACCTGTCAGTTCATGAGCTGTGTATCACTTGATCGACTCAATCAAGTTGGCGAGCATCAGAAGGGGCTGAGGAGATAGACATATGAAGCAAATGATGAATGCACAAATTGAAGTTGGTACACAACATGGACAACTGTTGCAACCGTGAATCAATCTTCTCAGTAGAAATAAGGGGCTATGTTGTTGTTATGCCCCGAAGACTGACATTGATGTGGAAAGGGGCGTAAAGGGGGAGTTGCTTGAAGATGGGTATTGATATTGAAATGGGATTTCATGCACCGGTGTGGACGGCATCGGCAGTGACGTTGCAAGCCGGCGGGAAACAAAACAAAGCTCAAGGTACGTACACGGTACACGGGTACCGGTCGATAACGGGTGGGCTCGGCGATGACGTCGACCAATCACCACTGACGGCCGGATCAAGCCCGGACCCTTCGGTGCTGCTGCAGCCAGTGAAACGCCAACGGGTGGATCCACACACGGCGGAGGCTTTTCCCCACGTCGTTTTTGGGTGGAAAGAAGCTGCACTGCTGCGCTGGTCTCGAGTGCTTTGCCTCTTTGCGGTCTGTCGCTGACCTTTTTTTCTTTGCCGCCGACGCGAGTCCACTTTCTGACCTACCTTACCTTGCCTCGTCTTGAGAGTCGAGCTATCTGACCCCCATCTCCCCAGAAGCTGTTGGACGTCAAAGATCAGGAACTTTCAACACTCCTCTCTCTCCAGCAGTACTTCTTGGCTTGATAACTGGGTTGAAAACCGACAAGATGTCAGCGGACGACCAGCAGTTCTTGGACGTTGTAAGCATCTTCCGCCCCCACACCAACACCTCCAAGCTTGTGATCACGAGAGCTCTACTGACACCGCCGCTTTTCTCCCACAGCTGTCCTCGCTGCCCAACAAGATCCGGGGCTACTCTGACGACCTCGCTAACCTCATCAACCCTACCGTCGATAAGGCTGCACAGGCCGTACGAGAGACGCTCTCCTCCTCAGAATGGCTGCCCGACTCGGTGCGGCCGAAGCCCCCCGTCCGCCATATTCCTATTGAGGTGATAGCTATGAGCCGGTACGAGAGGTTGCACGGTTGGGTGAAGGAACACAAGCTGTTGACCGGTGCCATCGTCGCCGTCGTGGGAGTCGTGGCATACCGATCATACAGGAGTAGCAGGTTCTGCAAGAAGACGCGCCGGGCGAAACGAGCTAGGAACGGCGGCCGTCTCGAGGTCGTCGTTATCGCTGGCTCACCGACACTACCCTTGACAAGGTCGCTATCACTCGATTTTGAGAGGAGAGGATTCATTGTTTACATCGTTTGTAACGCTGAGGAGGATGAGAGCATGGTGCACAGTTTGGCAAGACCCGACATTCTGCCTTTGACCATTGACACAACGGATGTGAGTAGAGTCGGTATGCAGTCTAGGCCTTCACTGACGTATGTAATAGCCTCCCAGAGCTGGCGCTGCCATCGACAGCTTCGCGCAGTACCTTCAATCACCACACGCTCCGGTACCGCGGACGAGGCCCAACCATCTCCAGCTCAAGTCCGTCATCCTCATCCCGTCGCTCAACTACCAAACGTCACCCATCGCCACTATCCCGCCCTCCAGCTTCGCAGACCTCTTCAATACCCACCTGCTCCACCCCATCCTGACCATCCAAGCCTTCCTGCCGCTCTTGACGACTCGCCTCAGCCCCCCCGGAGAGAAGTGGACGCCGCCAAAGGTCCTCGTCTTCACGCCGTCCATCATCTCCTCCATCAACCCCCCCTTCCACGCCCCCGAGGCAACCGTCTCCTCCGCCCTATCAGCCTTCACCGAGGTCTTGACGGCAGAGCTGCGACCCCTCGGCATCCCCGTGACCCACATGCAGCTGGGCACCTTCGACTTCACCGGCTTCCAGCCCGCAAAGCACACCCACCCTTCCCAGAGAGGTCTCCTCGAAGGTGGACCCGGCATCGACGCCGACGCCACAGAGACCCTCATGTGGCCCGAGAACGCCCGCCACGCCTACGGCCGCAACTTTGTTATGCAGAGCACCTCCGCCATCTCGGCCGGCCGCATCCGCGGTCTGAAGGGCAGCTCCCTCCGCCACCTCCACAACGCAGTCTTTGACGTCATTGACGGGTCCATCACCAGCGGCACCGTCCGCGTCGGTCTCGGCGCCAGCGTCTACGGCTTCGTCGGCCGCTGGGTGCCCCGCGGTCTCGTCTCGTGGATGATGGGCATCCGCCGCGTGGACGAGCTGTCGGCGTGGCAGACCAGCTCTTATGATGGGTCGCTCGACGGTAGTGACAACGACGAGGGCCAGGATTTTGTCGCGGTGCCTGATGAGAAGTTGGATAGCAACGTGTGGAAGTCGTCTTAGAATGACTTGGTCTTGGCTAGCGTCTTGCATCGCATCGGGATGTACTTTCACAGAGGGTGTGCAAGCAACCGATGGAATGAACCCTAGGCAAGATGCTTGACTTGGCATAGGAGCCAAAAGCTAGTCATCTGATGATAGCCGATGACTCGGGCTAACGATAAACCCGCCTAGGCGATGATGAGCCATTTAACCCGTGTCAGCAAGCGAAGCTGAGGGTCTTCTCCGAGAAAAAGGCCTATGATTGACGAACTCCACTCGTATCCATCCAAAGGGAAAGATATCATCCGTATCGCTACTCGTTGGATCATAATCATGATAGTAATTCAACGTTGTATCGTGGTTGAGCCTGTGGCTCGCTACACCCCTTCTCTCAAATTCCTCTTCAAATCTCAGCTCCCTTGTGATCACTTTCTGTGTCAATTATGCCAGGAGGAAGTTCGGCTTCCTAAGGTTCGTTCCATCATGAATGTTCTCCGTTGCCCAGGTTTCCTCTCGGTTATCCCCGAATGGGCTCATGATGAAATGATTCATCTCTTAAATGCGTCATTCTCCCAGGAGGTATTCTTTAGTACTTCTTGCAAAAACGTGATAAGCTGGTTCCTAGGGAAGGGTAGCTGATCTTTCGGAAGCGTTCAAAGGAGCTTATCTCAGTATCTCTTGTAAGTCTCTCATGACTTGCCCACGCACAGCATTTGGGTAAAGGGAATGGAAAGCTTTGATGAAAAACGTGCTGTTCATTATGCTTTTTGTCCCCGCCCATATTTGCTAAGATTGATCATGATGATAGGCATACAGGACAGATAATGAGAGAGGTGTTCGTAGGTTGAGATAATGGAGGTGGGTTGCTTGAAGGAACTACAGCATTTTCTCAAGCCTTGTATCCCCATTCGTCACGCTTCGTACCCCCATTCGTTCCGCTTTATGTCCCCGTTCGTCATGCTTAATATTCTTACATCACACTTTGTGTCCCCATTTATCACGCTTTCTATTCCTATTCGTTCTGCTTTCTATCCTCGTTCGTCATACTAAGTATTCCTATTCATCATGCTTTATATCCCTGCTCGTATTCGTCAACGATTGCTGAAATGACGAACGTGTCTAAAAGATGACGGTCGTTATATTAAGAGAAAGAGATGTTTGTTGTCGGAGAGCCCTCTTGGGGGAGTAAGATGAAGATAGGAAATTCTTACTGCCAGCCAGACAGGGACATGGAATCATAAGGCTTGAGCAAAGGAGTCGATGGCATTAATCACCGGTCTGCCTTGAGAGATTTCTTTAAAACGGCTGCGTGAGGTTGTGCTGTATTTATACCATGGGGCAAGGACCGGCGGCCTTGCGTGAGCCATCGCTAAACGATAGTACATCTATCAGCCATACTAAACTGCCTCCTAGTCATGAGAGGCGGGAAACAAGCAATCAGATCAAGCTCGCTCCTCACCTGATGACGTTGCCCACATGACACCACCGAGAATAAATGCCGATTGAGGAGTTTGAGGAAAGGGGGGGCTTGTCAGAGAGGGAGATCATCATCATGACCGTCGATTGATTTCGAGATCTCAGAGGGTCATGACCTCTGGACCATTGCCCGCTCGCTCGCTCACTCGTATTCGTCAACGATATTTGCACGATGACCGTACGTCACGGAGAACAAGGGGCGTTCATATATGATGGACCTTGGACCGTATATCAAGATAAAGAATTATTTGCTCAACGGGACTTAGTAGCTTTCAAACCCTTCTGCAAGAACATGCCCAGGTGTTGAGGGAGTCGATAGCATTAATCACCTTGGAGAATGTTCAAAACGGCTGCGTGAGGTTAGGTATTTTATACTGAGTAGTGTCGCCTAATTTCAAGACGAACTAGAGATAGGGAGAGGAGCGACCTTATGCTTTAAAGGGCCAAGGAAAGAACGTGAGAGATAAAAGAAAATAGAATGGCTCGTTGTCCGCCCTAATCCTGCCACACGGTAGCAGGATTACAAGGCCGGGTGTTCATGTTCTTTACAACCTAAAAGGCAGTCCTGTTCCTTAGCACCGCAAGCCTGTCTACTCGTATTCGTTGCCGATGTTTGCACGATGAACGTGCGTGACAGAGAACGGGGGTCCGTTTGTGGGGTAAGAGACCTTAGCTGACATAGTAAGTCAAGGAGACGTTTGTTCGCTGGGCTAGTCCCAGAGCCCAAGGGCTTCTCCCCGGTGCCGAGGGAGTCGATGGCATTAATCACCGTTGCCTTGAGAGGTATTTGAAGCGGCCGTGCGAGGTTGAGGAGGATTTATGAGGTGGGTGGGTGGATTGAGGGCCATTGACAGGAGGGAGAAAGGAACGGATGAGATGGGTTGTTGTGATGGTGAGAGTGGGATATCTACTCCAAGGGAGGGAGTCAATGATACGATGAAAAGGGCTTTCAAGTGGCTGTGGCAGAAAAGACCATTCTATTGAACCATCTATCCGACTATGCTTGCTCGCTCATCCGTTGATCCTTAATCACATCATCGCTGACCGTCAGCGCTATCGTCCCTCTTCCCAAACCTCGCGCCGAAACCTCCAATGTCCCTCCGGAAGAATTTGCCAAAGTTCTTGAGATTCTCATTCATGGTCGCCTTCTCCGTACCCGCGATGCCGCCCGGACCGGTTCCCTGCCCCAGGTCCCTCGCCGCGCTCAGAAGCTTCTCACCCAACGAGGTCGCGTCAAACTTGCTCGGCAACCCGGGCATGGCGCTGCTGGCGCTTGTGAGAGCGGTACTCGCGTTTATGGCCCCAAGACCCGAGCTGCCGAGTCCTGTGGTTGCCATCAACGGCGTGAGCAGCGGAGATTGCTGGACGAGCTTGTCGCTGAGGTTGCCCTCGCGGTGGATGCCGAACAGTTCCACAAGGTGGCCCTGATCGGCTTTGCGGACGCCCTTGAGGTCGAGAATCTTTCTAAAGTTGGTATCGGAGCGATCGGCAATATGGATCAAGTATGCTTGGACCAAGCCCTCTGGTGGCGAAGGGCGGACTTGCAGCGTCTTGAGGAGAGGGTCTATGCGGTTCATTGTCTGGTTCACTCGTTTTACATAGCCCGCTGGAGCTGCGTGCGGTGTTGAAGAAGACTTGTTGTGATATGACAGCAGATTTTCGAATGCTTTTGTCAAAACGTACTTGTCAAGCAACATCTAAAGGGGGGTCAGTATATGTGTGAGGACTCGTGTGTGGTCGGAGCATACCTGTTCAGCGCCGACCTCGGAAACTGGGCGACATTGTACAATGTTGCTAATGTAGGCGTTGACGAGATGGTCCACCAGGTTATCGCAAAATGCCCTGGCGTATTGCTGCTTGACTAAAAGGCCTAGGATCTCCTCGGCTTTACCGTTTACGGAAGATAGAAGCTCACCAACATATGAGCTTTGATCGCCCACAGTTTCCATGGTGCTCCAGCCTGTGTTACGCATCTCACGCCAAGATCCCTCGCAGGCGATCTCAACGTTACGAACTAACGTCAGCACAGCAGCGCTGGCCACGCCAAGAAAGGCGTCGGCTTGTGATGACAGGTCAACTTTTCCAACAAGCTCATTGTCGATGCGCTTTTTGATGTTTTCCTCCAACTGGGTAGTATTCGTAGACCAGAAATCTGCCGTGTTCAACACCAAAATGACGTCTTGAATTGGCGGACCTTGAGGTCCAGCCCTTTGCAAGATGTGCAGAAGAACTTGTTGTGCGTATTCGTCGAGGTACTTTGCCAGCGTTTTGGAAAGGTCCAATAACCTGTCACTCGTAGACAACTTGGCGCATTGGGATAATGTGAGTTTGTAGAAGTGGAACAGTTCAATGGCTGAGGAAATAACGGCTTGCGTAGAAAATTCTTCGTCTTCCGGAAGCAGAGGCTGGTTTCGGTATTTTGGTATCATTGCAGCAAGTTGCTTGTCTTGCGACTCCACCCACAAGCTCAAATACGGCTCGAAAGCAGTTGATATCGAACCATGGAAATTCGATGCTCTGTCATCGGATGAGCTCAGGGTGTCGATACTGGCGCGCGGTTCGTTGGCAAAGCGCCTCTCTAGGCCATGCTCAAAGTCCAAAGTCTCCTGTAAGCAGCTCAGGAGAAGGTTTACGTCAATCTTCTGCCCATCCGTCTTGCGCATGCTTCTTTCCAGGATGCCCTTGAAGTCGTCTCGAGTGCCGTCACAGAAAGCCATGGCCAGTAATTCGTTCGCGCGCCAATGGGCCGGGAAAATCACGGCGTGCTCGTCCTCATGAGTCTTGAGCATGCGTTTGAACCATGCATACCTGCGGCCGATATTGTCCAGGTTTCCGGCCTCGTCGTTGCCCCTGAACACCTGGCGGTACTCGCGTAGTTCCGTATTGACGTACCAGTTCATCAGTCGCGTCCGAGCCATGTCGCCCAAGGCATCCATGACCAGACAGGCCTCTACCAGTGTGCCCCTGCGCTGTGCCACCTCTCCCTTAGCAAATGCAATCTCGAAATCTTCGCAGACCTGCTCCAATAACTCCCGCTGCAGCTCCGAAACGCCTCGGCTCAGCGTGGCGATCTGTTCAATACTCCTGTAGCTGTTGAAGTGCTTCATAAGCTGCAGCACAGCCTGCAGCAGACTCGCGCAGTCTCGGTATTGCCTCGTCTTGGCCAAGCCTCTCAGCTGTTCGTATGCCGTCGTCAACATCTGCAGTCGCTTCAGAGCGGTCATGCTCAATGTAAGGTTCCGTTTCGTGCCATCCAATCGTTTTATATCGGCCGTCATGGAAGTGATGTTCTGCTCGGTTTGAATTGCCCGGGATCGCACGGTCTCGATCTTGCGGAAGAGCTGGGCGAGTTCAGCTTGGGCGGACTGCATGCGCTCGAGGCTCGAATCGGGACCGTAGGCCTGGGCGACCTCGAGGCTGGAGATTTCGACGGCGAGATCATTTTTATGGGTCTGTAGTGTATCGGAAACGCGGCTGATTGATGTCACGGTTGAGGGATGTGGAAAGAGGTGGTTTAGGTGCTCGATAGGATCATAGTCGGCTGCCTCAGAATCAGATATGAGCTACGCCTAGCGAGAGCGTGAGTGGAATTCGTACCAGCATCGAGTGATGTTTTCCCGCTGATTGATGTCCCGTTCATGCTGAACACACGTGTTGACTTGGTCTGCGTGTGAAAATGGTGATCTGGCGGGATTGGACGGGACAGTTTGCTGCATGTGTCAGATTCCCTGAAGAGTTGAGCTGCGTGTCTTGGGAGCTCCGAGTCGAGATGGCGTCACGTGTTAAGACGGGACGCAGGGGGATCTGGGACGGGACCTGCCGCGACCAATCGGAATACGCTCCGAGAAGCTCCTCAGGTTCTGGAAGCAGGCGGCAGGCGCCAGACGCTGTGCAGTCCCTTTTTTTCTGGATCGTCCCACCTCGAAAAAGTCTGGGGAAAGAACGGTCGAATTTTGTTTCCTTCTTCAAGCAAAACCTAAAGATGACGTTCCGATGCGGAAAGGACCAAGGTCGGGTAGACATGGATTGCTCCTACCTTACCCCTTGCATGATGCCTGCCTTACTTTACCTACCTTAAGGTACCTACCTACCTAGTAGTACCTAACTGTGCAATCATATGGGGATAACATCGGCCATTGGCGCATGCAATACTAGCTGCAGCAACTTCTCATCTTCACTTTTGCATCACGCACACTTCCTCTTACAATCTTTGACCTACAAGGTTTCTCCGACTTGCTTCTCGTGCACCGTTTTTTTGGCGATGAGCATGCATTGCTTGCCATCCTAGGCAGATGAGAACGAATTACTACCCACTCAGTCTATGTCTCCTTCTCGCCACCTCCACGCCGTTTAAAGAACGACATACCCTGGTCTGCACACAGTTAGAACAAACGACCACGGAACATTTATCCACGATTAACTCGGCGTGCGACGAATTTCTGTACCACACACCACCGGCCCAACCTTCAGGAACACGCCACATTGACGAATTGATATGGTTCTAGGGCTTTCCGTAATACGGTATATCGTCAGACGGTAAATTGAACTACCTCCAAGCGGGCCATTGCGTTGGCTTAACGTAGGAGGCAGTCGAACAGCTTTCTTTAGAGTGCATCAAGCTCATCTTGACTAGAGCCAGACTCATCCGCACTGTTTCGCTGCCACGTCGAAGAATTTGATCATGGGCTTATCGTCATTACAGTCCAGCTCTTACGGATAAGGTTCGACACGAGGAAACAGATGCTTTCCGTAGACTGGGAAGCCAATATGAGCCGATATGGCAAATTTCTCGAATACATCCTGCAATCCATGTCGACTCCATTGCATGTATCTCCATGTCATCGCGACAAAGGGCAGTTGAAACTCTGTCGACCGAAATCCGCATTGCTGGAAGTAACGCCACAACCCATAGGCTGGGGTGCGCCATGTCTTCCAACTCATGCCATGGTGGGGGGTCCTGGGAGATGAGGTGCTACTCTGCCAACACATTGGAACTCTCCAGCCACTTGCAAAGGCTCGTGTCGCGTCAATCCCTACTCGCATGAGCAGCCAACATGAAAGACAATGAATCACAACACCCCTTTTTTTGCCACGCAAATCGATTGGAGACCACAGCCAGAAGATAACGCGGCTCATCATTTGCCGGAATGGCTGGTACTTGGATATCCCAACTCAAGCCACGGACCTCCAAACAACGGACCAACGCATGTTCCGATAGTCGAAGTTTCTGCCCACCGTTCCAGCGATGTCTCGATCTGATAACTGACCAACCATGGCGGCTAACATCAGACGACGGATGACAGTCAGACACCACTACCTCTTCAACGTCAACTTTGCCGCCTGGCTAGACTCGTCAGCCAGGAAGGATGTTTGGGGACACTCGCTCATGCGGCTGCTTATGGCATCAGTCTAGAACGACTGGTGACGAACACATTTGTCTGACTTGTCAGAACTCTGTCAGGGCGAGACGTTCACATGCACTCAATCTCATTTCGACACCATCTCGGTCTTTGCGGCAAACATGTCTCCCGAGACCGAGCAGCCCAGCCTCCCGATATCCTCGAGATGGGCCCCCACGCCCGGTTCTGCTCGGCATAAACCAACATCCCCGCCGCCCCCCGTGACCCCCGATCTTTCCGATCCGACCCTCCTGGCGTCGTCACTCCGGAGGCGAACGGAAGCCTAGAAACAGATCACACAGCAGTCAACACAAAGTACCTCGGTTACGAGGCATTTCACTGCACTTTCCAGGCTCGCTCCAAATCTGGCGCAAACATGGAAACAGGCACTAGTTACCTTTGTTGCAGGCATCTGGCTCCTCACATCTGACAATGGACTTGTTGCTCCAACAGGTTCCATTGTGCCGTAAGTCAGCATTTCCCCTGTCCTATATCGCCCCATTATTGTCACCTGCCATATCACCTGCCACGTCCCCGTCACGCATACGTCGTTTTAAGCATTCCGGGTTGGTCTTCCCGAGGAAATTCTTCAGCAAAAAGCACATCATCCCGTCAAGGCTCAACCCCGATAACCGAGTCATGTAAATCTGGGCAAATCCGCCCCTCCTCGCCCCCCCTCCCTTCTTTCTTGGGCCTCTCATACCCTCGTAACCCCGAGAAGCACCGTAGATCCTGCGGTCTCCCCCCTCCTCTCATCCCTCATCCCCGCCATCCCGCAATCGGCCGGGGCGGCCAACGCCCGACGTCCAAAGATGTCCACTCAACCACATTCTACGACACACCGCACTTTGCCTGCCGGGCGGCCATGACGGACGCTCTCCACTTCTACCACGATACTACCAAACCAAAAAAGCGCGCCGTTCATTCTCCAACACGGCGCCGTCGCATCTCGGGAAGATGAAAGAAACCAGAGATTCTGCACCGCTGCCAGACCAAGGCGGCCCGCCCTTCTCCCACGTGGAAAAAAGCAAAACACAATCGAGGCCATCTAGCTTAACCCGCCTTCTCTCGAGTCAGTGCGCCGCATCGGCTTCCCGCTCTCGTGTTAGGCGGGCATGCTGGGTGCCTTCCATATCCTTGATGAATCCAAGGCGTGGCTTTCGTCGAGGCTAGTAAGGAGCCAGGCAGCCTCACGCAGAAGAAGAGCGACAGGAGCTGAAGGAAGCCACCCTGGGCAGTACGGGCTGATGGGCCTGAAAAGCACGACGGACAAAAACGAGGCGTCCCTTGATCAAGTTTCCTGGACGGAGGCGCGCGTCAGAGCCCGAGTGCTATATTGGGCCTCAAACATACCGTCGTCGTCACGGCTCCTCAATCCCCCTGGACCTAAGACGACGCCATCGACAAACTAGCACGTAAGACGATTGCGCCTGGGACCGGCCCAAAAGGCTAGAAACACCTCTGAAGATGGTAGCCGTGACTAAGAGCAGAAACCGAGCCACGAACAAGTTTTCCCACGAGGCACACTAATTAGCACACACCGACACCCCGATTGCTCCAGCGTCCCGACTACTCCGTCGCCGATACACCACACCACAACTATGGACATGAAGCATGATCCAGACCGCAAAACACACCGCAACATTGATTCTCGTCGAGGAATCTCACCTCATCTCACCTCATCCCTTCACCGACATCCATGTTATTCGGAACCATGAATTCACTAGGCGAAAATCCATCGTCATCGACCGTGGACTGTCTGGTTCAGCACGACCCCGTACCTGTTCCCGTGATGTAAACCCACGTGTGCAGCACACCCACTTTCTGCCGTCATCTCTGCTACCCCCCCTTCGTTTCCAAGAATCCCATCCGGAGCCTGCTGTGCACTCAAAATCCGAACCTGAAAGCGAACCATGCCCCCTGTCAAGCCATTACACACCATCCCGATGCAGCAGCCCGCAGTCTTTGTATCACCCACCACGGTGTGTCTCTGGTCAGATTTCAACTGTTGCGTTGGAACAGCATTGGGATATGTCACTTTTGAGAAAAAACGCTGATGGAACTTTCTGTTCTAGTGTGTTGTAACCCGACCCCTGGTTGTGACTTTGGCGGCGACTACTGTACATATGGTAAGGTACAACGCATACCTACTTGGTAGACGTTCTCAATCGGGCAAATAGAATAAGCACACCATCCTTACGGGCAAAATAGGACAGAAGGACGACAACAAGGCGAAAACTTGGAAATGAAAACCCCCGAATAGCAACCAATCTGATCAATATCCTGTATTTCCGATCGACAGAGCAGCCTGGCTTGCATTCTCCCATTGGGTACCACTCGACGCCCACACCCCTCTTCTTCCCCCAAATCCAACCTCTCACGTTTAACCCCGTTTGGGTGATCCCGAATGGGAATTGCAGATTCATCACCGCGAAAGACACGCATGCGCACGCATTCAACATCCCAACACATCCTACAGCACAGCAGGGCTCTCTTGACACCCCGTCGAATGAAGAAGTGTTGATGCACGCCTCATATGCAGGACCATGACTCTCTCCTACATATTTGTCCTGAATGTGCAGGAAAAATACGATTGATCTAATTCCCATACAAAATCATGTCGAACCAACACAGCTGAATCAATTACAACAGAAATCCAGCCATCTGTGACAGCAAGCCAAGCTAGGCCAACAAACAGGCCAGGGTGTGTGTGTGTGTGTGTGTATGTGTGTGTGGTCACAACACGACAAAAAGCCACATGAAGTCGGGAGCAAGAAATACCGAAGAATTACCAGCTTAGACACACCACCCACTTTTTTTACTTGGTTCACATTCACCTCTCGGTATCAAAACATCTGGCTGACCTTTCTGTACTTCTATTGGATTGGATGTTACACGGAATGAATACGAAAGATCCCAAAAGAGTAAAACCCCCCTACCAAATAGACCTACTAACTACCTTAGTTAGCAACACACTGCATCTCAAAAAAAGGGAAGTGAGCGTTCTTACAACGCCCGTAAACAACAAGAGGTCGCAGAAACGGGCACGACGAACGGGCTGACAATGATGGAATCACATTCCGAATCGGTCGACCTGCATGGTTCTCCATCCCACCACCACCAACTCTCCATTGGATATACCTGCACGGTAGGTAGTTCCCCCCACCCTAACATACATCGCGTACCGTAGCACCCAGCTTGCCAGCGTCCTCCAATTCCATTACATTACAGCGAAACCCACGCTTAAACTCTAGAATAGCAATGGCTCTCAGGCTCTGTCCTGTCAACCGTCACGGTCACACACACACATCCCGTACAATATCCCCCCGTTGTTGATCGACAAACGAGAAACCCTGGATTGGCCCTTGCACCT
>JFBX01000510.1:347050-414415 GCA_001563135.1 Colletotrichum simmondsii | reverse complement strand
TGCCCCCCCCCCCCCCCCCTTCCCTCCCACCTCACCCGGTACGGTAACGGTACGCAGTATGTATGCCTGCGGTCGCGCAGACCCCCAGCTCAGACACGGCTTACCGAATCGCTTCCGTCTCCCGTATCTCGGAGTGGGCTCCGATCCAGCGGGCTTTCCCCACCCCGGCTGTTTCCCTTTTGCGAAGTCTGCCCTGCTGCCCTGCTGGCCCCCCTCCTTTATTCATCCATGATCCAAACCCCTCCGAGTGCTAGGTATGGGTATCGTATCCCCTTGTTGCCCTTCCATTTTTCCCACTTGGAGCAACTTCTCCCAATTCCCACTTGGAGGCATCGCAACCAGAATGTAGTGTACTGTACAGTAAGAATATCATTGCCCCGCGCCGATCTGCGTGGGTTGCCTCACTCGCACACCCACGCAGAAAAGGTGCCCGCAGAAGAAAACGATTACCCACACACCCACCTCACATCAAGACCCTCTACTCCACTCCCTCTTGGCCCATCCGAGGGGGACTCTCCCCCTCGATGCCCTTGTGCCCCTCAAAGACCCCTCCATGAGAGAGGACCGCCCACTGCTACAAGCCTACAATGCCGTGCGTGTGTGCAATACTGCAGCACTGCAACCCACAGCCCACCACACACAAAAAATCTCACGATGGTCAAAGGAGGGGCAGAAATTCTGAACCAAAAACAGGTCTCTGTGTGCTCCATTGAATTTGCTCCAGGCCTCTGGCTTTCTCGTCGTAAGAGCCCGTGAGAGACTGAGAGACCAGAGTCGCCCACGCGAGTCAACGGCGTCCCACGCGCCCAGACGCCTACCAAGAAATACAAATTGGTTTCCCATCCACCAGATATTTCCGCCCAATGCCACCCCCTCCCTCGTCTCGCTCTCTTCTATAATATGAGTCATGATGCAAACCCGTCGTGAGGGTAGAGAAATCGTGAGAGAAGCCATATGATGCCATGCAAAGTCAGCTACACCGCCACCCCTGGTCCACGCGTGGGATATCATCAGCCGCCCCAAATTTTTAAGTGTCCTTTCCCCGCCCCCAAAAATCCAGTCATGCCGCCGCCGCCGCCTGGTGATGCGTCGATCAAAAAGGTTCAAGGGGGAATCATTCGTAAAAACTGAGCAAATGTCGAAAATCGAGTAAGAAACAAGTCCGTGATGCAGGTCGCCGAATTAAAGGAGGAAAAAAGAACGCCATGTCGCCCCCCTTGTCAGATGCTGTCGATCCCCTTACTCCGCGCAAATGCAATTATCGTCTGTCTGTCACTGCCTTCCGGCCCGTGAGGCCGAGGTTTGCCGACACGTGTCGGCGGACTGTTGCTGAATGTCTTGGACGCACTCTAGGTGATCCATTCTGAGGATAATTAGCCCATCAGGAACTATGCAGAGCTCTGAATCCGGTGGCTATGAGACTCCGTGAGCTCTCCTTTGCGTCTGCTGGTCCGCTCCAGTAAAATAGTCCCTATCAACTCATTAGCACATGTACCATCGCATGGTATCATAGGGGCAAAGCATACTCCTAGGCTCTTTTGTTTGCAAAATGCAGCCTTCATCTTCACCGTATCGGGGTTGTCATAAGTGACGAAGCCGCCATCTGCTCCGACGCATTGGGCCCCGATAGACTTCTTGTCAATGACTTCCTTCGTTCCCCGACGGGGAAGTTGGTTGTACTCGAATGTCCCATTGCTCCCGCCACTTCCCTTGAACTTCTGTCCCGGTCCAGTAGCATGAAGAAAGCTGCGACCGTAGAGGGGAATGCCGAGGAGGATCTTTTGCGAGGGAAAGCCTTGCGAGACCAGATACTGCACGGTCGATGCGCCTGAAGTTTCGTCCTTGCTCATTGCATACAATTGTGCGTGATGGCCGCTTCTGTGTGTCCATGTGCCGGCGAAGTCGTACGCCATGAGGTTGAGGTAGTCGACGTAGTCGGCCGTTCGTTGCAGATCGATGTATTGCAAAATCGCTCGGCTGGCAGGTAACGCAGCAGTAAGGAGATAATGACTTTCGGGCATATGAAGGCGAACAGCCGCCAACAGAGCCAGGAAATGGTGGCCCTGCTGAGAATCACAAGGATACTCCCACATAACTGATCGACGATGTGAGCTAACAAAACACTAATGCAGAGGCAGGAAGAATCGAGCAAACTCACTATCAATTCCATCCAAGCCCGACGCGTCGACCAGGCCTCTCGCAGACCGGGCAAAATTATCTCTGTAGAGTGTATTCGCAGCTATCACGGGGAACACGGCACTGGAATTGCCGCCCCCGATGGATAGAATAACTTGCAAATGGGGATGCTTCTGCTTGAGGTGCATGAGAGACCCTAGGCCACCCTGGACGCCATCGACTGGTGCGCGGGCATCGGCCCACTCGTCGCTCAGCTTATCGAAGGGTTAGTTAGTCAACCCATACGGCCAGCGGATTTGGGTATACTCACAAAAACACCTCCATCAGGCGAAATGTTGGCAAAGGCGTAATACACATGGTTGATGCAGCCATAGTTCATGGCGCCCGGCGTGTCGCCTTGGTATATCCGTTCGTTGGGGAAGTAGACCGCGTTGGTGTACATGACGTTGGAGATGCTAGTCGTTCTGCGCGACTTGCGCGAAGACGATGAAGAACTCATCTTGACTCTGGTTGCCATAAGACTGTTCAAGAAAGAGTGGCAGGGTTCGAAAAGTCGGAAAGAAAAGCAACTCTGGCAGTCAATGTGACAAGGGAATGGTAGTAAGGACAGTATATGAAGAAAAGGACTTGAACCCAAAGCTGCATGTTTGAGCAATGAGCTGTTCGGTCAGGCAGCAAGCGCGAACCTCTGTGGCTCCAAACAGCATGGAGAAGTGTCTATATATCTAGCTAGACACCGCAGCACGGGAGTGACAAGCCAAATGCGACGGTGAGCGAACGCGGGACGGGCAAGGTAGTATAAGGCCTTGTTCGAGGCGGTGGAGACCAAGGGACGGGTATCAAAATTACAAGAGGGTCCAGGATACTTTGAAGCCATGATGCATGACATAATTGGGTTGGGGGTGAAGGATGGATCATGGGGGGGTGCGAAGGGAGTGAGTACTTGGATGCATTTGCGCTTGCAGGGGGATGGATGGTGTTGAGACTTTTTGTCAAGTCATATATGAGAGATCTGGACGAGTGAGAGAAACGTCCATGTACCAGAGACGAAGAGGCGGAGAAGGATGAGGAGATGGCTGCCAAAGCCAAATTGCAAGGCATCGTAATAGTAGGGCGGCCATGCCCGGCCACTGGCGCCGTTGTTTTGATTAGTTCGCTCGCTCGTCGGCGTCCTGACTCTCTCTTCTCTCTGTCTGTGAGTTAGCACCCACGCGAGTCTGTTCCCTCAGTTCGAAGCCGGCCTTCGGCCACGACCACCGACCCTTGGCGGCAGTTGACGATCAGGGTTGCAGCGAACAGGAATGATCCCTGCGCATCGCACCGCTACTTTGGTCCTTCTTCCTCTTCCTCCTCATCTTTGTTCGTCCACTTCTTCTGCGTCTTCCAGCTGGATTCTCCACGCTCGCCCGGCCTTGCATGCAGGTCTTAGCTGTGATGTACCTAGGTCCTAGGGAGCCAGGCCAGCGCCCCAAAAGCCCTCAACGCCCATGTCCGTGCCTTGTTGTGTTATTGTTTAGGCGCGAGCAGAGTGGTGAACAGCCGCATTCCTGCCGTGGTTACTCTCGGTCGCCAATGCGAACATCGCCGTTGTGCCCACGGCAGGGCGGCAGGGCATAAGCGGGGGAGAGCTTTGGTCTAGCGAGCTGCAATGATGGGCTCAGCAGTTGTGGTGCCTGTTTCTCTGGCAATCAGACGTCGGACTGGTCGGCAAACTAGGTACGGTCTAGGAGGATCTTGAGTGCTCCACGGCTGGTCATCCAGCCTCGTTGCATAGCAAGTTCGTTCGGCTCTTGCACACGGACGTTGATATTGCCATAACCGGATCAGGTTGCCGAACCACGGAAAGAAGCGATTTGAATGAACACTTGCAGCAAGACTAATTTCGGCATGAAACTGGCAGAAGACTTGGAACCAGATTCGAGACATGCTTGTTATTTCCGACTAGCTCTGGAAAGCGCCACCGTCAGCCACGAAGCGACATTGGAACCCGATGGTCATTCCTCGGTCATTTGATATTTCTGGTAACCTGGGGGAGATTTTCGCTTAAAGGTGAGAAGCCTTTGAAGCTAGGATGCCGAGGCTGGGGAAAACACCCCAGTCCCTGGATGTGGCTTCGAGCTGTAGAACTGATCGAATCCATGGTTAGGAGTACCGTATTAGTAGTAGGCAACTGAGCAGGGAAACCGGCCTGGGAAAAAAAGAAAGCATGGCTGGAGAATCCACGAGGCGTTGCCAGGCTAAGACGACGAGACGTGCGGCAAGACAGCGAGGCGGTATTTCTGCTGAGGTGTACCAAAACTCTAAAACAACCTGCTTCCCTGCGATGGGCCAAGTAGCATGCTGTGCCACGCTCCCACCGACGTTTCCGAGGAGTGTATCCTGCACTCGCTCCCGGTCTCTCAGGGTCAATTGCTGCCCGTGACCGGATGAGCGAGGGCCGAATTCGCTGTGGACTGAATTGAGCCATTACAGACAGTGGTCATCACACTGACGTGCAAAGAGTGGATCGACTGGCGATTCGATATGCACTGAAACCTTCGGGCGGCACGGCGGTGTCTGTTGTTTTTGAAGTGGGTAGATCCCAGCTCCTGCGCCGGCAGGTCGGGGGCTGGCAGTGAATCACACACGGACACGCAAGGAGAATCAACTCCAGGCGGTGAAGTTGAGCGTCGAGCAAGCCGGGCTGGGCAGAGGGAGCGTCTGCGTCGAGGTTTGAGCACGAGTGACAAACTGGAATTGTGTCTCTCAGGACGGCCGTCTCTGTGGGCGATTTGTCCAGTAGCATGGTTGCGAGAGTTGATGGGCAGGGGAGGGGTCGTCGAGGGGGACATGTAGCAGCAGCTTGGCTGCGTGATGTGCCCCACCAAACGATGGAAACAGCCGACAGAGTCGATGGGTTGAGGTGGAGGATGGGTGCAGAAGGACTGCATGCCACGCTGGCAGCACATGACGGAACATTGGAAGCGGCCCTGACTGTTGGGAAATCCGACGATTTGGATAAATGAGGTCATTGCATGAGGGATGGCCGAGTTGGGTATCGATGAATAGGCGACAGTTGCATGGTGTGACTGATATGCGAGGGCGGATTGTTGTCTTGTTTGCCCATTGTTGGTGCAATTCGGGGCCAATGGCAAGTCAACGACGAAGCGGACATGGAGGTGCTGTCTTCGATGTGCGTCCGAAGCACTGGTCGTGTCTTGTCGAGTTGCGTCGCCGGCCAAGTCGTATGGGCCCACGAAAGACACAGTGTTATAAGAGGATGTCTGTATTGTGAGTGCCCATACTGTCTCTGGCATGCAGATCAAGAGTAAAATCGAGGTCTCAGACGTTGATCCGTGATGTGGTGCCGTGATCCTACCGTAGGCATTTCGTGTGCCCACGCAGCACCCTGTCTTTGGTGTCTATACGTACGAAGATACGCGGGCAGGGCTCCATATGTAAGTCAGTCGCAGTAGTCGGCTTCAGCCATTGGACGCCATGAGGGCAAAAGTTGATGGACCCCGGGCAAACTCTAGTCAGGGTCTGGAGAAGGCATCGTATTGTGCGTTCTTCTCTCCTCCGTATCGGAGCGAAGCATGTCAGAGATTCGAAGTCGAAAAGACGCCAAGACGATTCCGGCCTGGTTAGAACGAGGGCAAGGCGCACGCCTCTAAATTTGGCGGTATGGTGGATGAAAACATGGCAGAAACGCGCTACAACAACTGGTGCCTGCGAGGGGAAATGAGGAGGGAAAGACGACGGAATGAATAGGCTGAAGAGTAGCTAGGTAAGCTATTGATTGGAATCGCTTTTGAAAAGAGGCGGAGCGAGAGAAGAGAGCGCAAAAAACGATGTCGTTGGATTTGTGGCTTTGTTGGAGCAAACATTTCATCGGCCAAAGGGCAAAGGGGGCGGGGTCAGGATTTGCTCCCACTTCATTCCATGTCCCAAATGCCAGAACATTGAGGCACAGTACTCCGTAGGTAGGCAAGTACGGAGTACTGTGGAAGCAGACCAAGGGTCCGGTTTGTCTCCGCCTGCCTGTAAGGTGTGACTTTCCACACCTGCAGCTGCAGGAAGGAGGAGATTGGAGTTTGGATTTCGGAGGAAAGAAAGTTGGGAAGGTGTAAGTACCGCAGGCCGGGTCCATCTCTGTCTCGAGTTCTCGGGCAGGTGGGCAGGTGGGCAAGGCCGGCAGGTACCTACCTCACCTCGCCTTCCTCAACTTACCTTAGTTACCTAATGAAGATACTTGAATATTGAAGCAAGTCAAGCGATTGGGTAAAAGATGGAAAGAAACTCCATACACCTTACTGAAGGTACCTTGCCTTTTGGATGTAATGAGGAACCATCGGCAAGCAGAGCCCCTCCTCCATCTGGGACAGACTGGGACAGAGGAGCCAGCGATGGGGTCGGATGCAATAGAAGAAAGAAAAGAAGAAGAGGAGGAAAAGGAAGGCGCATGTCGTTATGCACGGGTCAACGTCTTGAAGCTAAGCTGTCCGTGATGGATCGATTCTGAATGAACCCTGGGAACATTTGGAGCTTTGGAGGAAAGGACGGCCGAAGAAGGTGGGTCCTCCCTACTTGACTAAATTGGAAGTGTTCCAAAGGTTGTTCGTTCCTTCCATCCTACTACTTCAAACTCTTTTTCTTCATCAGCATTTGGCAGGTCCTCACCAGGTTCCATTCTTTCCATGCCTAGATCCCACCCTCAAAACGGTCCATCCTTATGTACCTTACCCACTGCCGTTTGCTGCCGTTTACCTCACTCGGCAACCGTTCCTTACCGTTGCTTTGCCGGCCGCTTCCATTTAAGCAGGAGAAAACCTAATTCCTAAGGTTGCACCCATCTCATTGCGTGATCCCGCCGGGCCGGCTGCTGAAGAACAGGAGGGGTAATTTCAACGTCCACGACAGCAATGCCGCCTCCCAATCGCATTATCCTCTGGCTGTGGCATGTCCTCGGATGATGGCATATCTATTGTATTCTGGCCCTCCATTGTCTGCAGCCGATTAAGTCTTGGCGATCGTTGTTGTCTCCTTGTCCTAGAACAATCGATTCCCTTTCTGCTGAGCCACTGCAAAACTCTCCGTTGCCAACACTGTCTCCGTAATGAGAACATGGCCAGTCAGAAGTCGGTGGGTGTTATGTTCCCTGCGGACTGCTTCACACATTTTCACTCTATCAAAATGCTGCTGATCGAAAGAGTCAGAGCCTATGAAACCGTCGCCTTGTACACACTTTTGTCGCAAGGGAAGTCAATATGCTGCTATTCTCCAGCGCTGGGAGCTGCACCTCGCCGGATCGCCGCGAGCCCAACTCCATCTTATCCCTGGGCATGTAACCTAGATGGATATCGGTTCGGGCCAACAGGCCTGTCAACTTGGGACAAACATTGAACTGTGCCGCTTTTCGAAGCGGAGCAAAGACCCCCTGCTATCGACTTGTTCCCCCTTCCAATCTGTGCTCTCAATTGGTCTCGAGGACCTCGGCCGGCAACCAATGGAGTTGTTTCGTCCGTTGGAGCATTGCCTGATATTGCTGTCCCCTCAGTCCTCACGCAGTAAAATGGAGCACACCCGAGCGAAATGGAACCAACCGATCAAATGCAATTCTTCAGGATACTCTCGGCTCTCCCACCCTTCCGACGTCTCATTTTTTGTCACGTTGAGACGAGCGTTGACACTTTGACCACGTGTGCTTGCTACAACAACTTCGATTTTGCGACGACGCCAAAATCCTACGGGAAATCTGCTTTTGGTCACTGCAGTGAGATAGCCAAGAACTGATTGCTCTACGCCGTGCATTAGCGGTAAGATTTCGTGATGCCTTCTGACTCGCGACTGGGACCCCCTTGCTAACTCCCCTGTTTCTCTAGCTTCCAGAAAGAAATCGTGGATCCGTGGAGGTACCTGAAGCCATGTCCAGCAACGACGATCCAGCTTCCCAGCACCCCGCTGCTGTGATTGAGGCGGCCGATGGACCAGCTGACGAGAGTGAATTCGAGCCTGTTGACTGGGATGCGTCCTCGGTCGACTCTGCCTCGCTCAGCTCCAGCGTCTACGCGCATGAGTACGAAAATGGTCGTCGCTACCACAGCTATCGCCATGGGCGCTATCCCATGCCCAATGACGAGACGGAGCAAAGCCGCGAGGACATGAAGCATACCATGTTGCTCGAGCTGACCGTTAGCTACGCCCTACCGCTCGTCTGCTGATCCTCTCATAGCTGACGGTATTTACCTAGGATGGAAAGTTGATCTATGCACCCATTGGCGAGACCCCTCAAAAAATCATCGACATTGGAACTGGAACTGGTAAGCTCCACACGTCACTATGGTCTCCGAACCCTGACTAATACGTTACTTAGGAACTTGGGCAATTCAAGGTATACCGGTGCCTTCTTATCTAAACTACCCATCGTGGGCACTAACATAGATTTGAAGTTGCCGACCTTTTCCCTGCCGCTGAAGTCCTTGGGATCGATTTGTCTCCTATTCAGCCTACTTGGATCCCCCCAAATGTAAAATTCCTTGTGGACGATGCCGAGGATGAATGGCTCAACGGAGACGACTTTGATTACGTTCACCTGCGTTCTGTAGCCCCCGCGCTAAGAAAGCTTGACCGTGTCTTGACCCAGGCATATGAGTAAGTCTAGTACCAGAAACTCTTCCTGACATCACACTCACAGAAATGACAGACACATGAAGCCCGGTGCTTGGATCGAGTTCCAAGAGCTTCACGGTCAAGTTCACTGCGACGACGGCACCATGCCTGAAGATGACAAGCTCAAGGAATTCTACGAGCTTACCGTCGAAGCCTTTGCCGGCCTCGGCATCATGTTCCATATTGCACGAGACCTGCGGCCCCATCTCGAGGCTGCAGGATTCAAGGACATCCACTGTGAGGTGAAGAAGATCCCCGTCGGAACCTGGCCCAAGGACAAGACCATGCGGCTCATTGGTCAATACATGAAGGGCGTCGTTGCCGATGCTATCCCGGCCTTCGCCGGTAAACCCTTTGAGGCTCACGGTATCTCGAATGTCGAGAGTCAAGTCTGGCAAGCAACGGCCAGAAAGGAGCTTGAGGACAGGACGAAGCACCGGTACCTCAACTTTTACTTCTGGTACGCACAAAAGCCTGAAGGCGCTCCCGAGCATGATGCTGGCGCAGGCTCATCGGGTGAAGATGATGCTTGAAAGGGTTGAGTGGCGTGCATTGACGACATATCTTTGGAAAATGTTATGCGTATTCGTTTGATTTTCGAGGGCACCAGATGCCGATGTAGCAGCTCAACTTCTCTTGATACGAAAAAGACTCCAAATGGTATACTAGCAGTCCTACAATTGACCGTGGCCAACTTGCAGTCGGATCAATGTGACGAGGTGATTGTAAATCTAAAGGAGGGCCGAGGTACTTGGCTTAAGCCAGAAAACGTAGGTATCGTTTTCATATATTTCTCCAAGACTCCGTATTTGCAGAATATATATATATAAGACTCTCGTTGCAATCACTTCAAAGAAACTAAAGCAGGCATAAATAATAATTTACTTATGAGGTTGTTAGCAGACGGAATGAGTCTACATATGGGACGGGAAGCCAAGTTCCCTCGCCGAAGGTTAGGCCCACTCTGACCTGAAAGACACATGCCCCACCCCAGTACCAGCTGACTAATTATATGGGTCCTCAATCGATTGAAGCTTCCAGCAAGCTTCCTCTTGAATGTGTCGCATTTCATTTCAAGCTATCAAGCACAACTCTTCCAAAGCCAACTCTGCTGCCGCTCTTTGTCATTTATCCGATCACAACACCTACACTACACCACCCAGCTGCGATAATTCCACGGAGCCCCCATACGACCCAGAATTTGTATTCAATCCAACCAGCAAACCACACCTAAACGACAGCGCGACTTGAACGAATACCTTACTTTCTCGCGACTTTCCACAAGCCAAGATATCGACAGAATCCTCAAGCTCAACCACCGTCCCTGCAGCTCTCCGGAGCGCCCAGCAACCCGCCCACCATGACAGCCGTCGCCCCCCGCCCAGAAACAAACCACATCCTCACCCACGCCGCGACGGCAACCTCCTTCGCCTTCACCCCCTTCCTCCGCCAAACCTACCGCCACGAGCTCTCCTCAGACCGCCCGCAATGCAAGCCCTTCCTCGCGGGCCACTGCCCCCTCGGCGCCGCCTGCCCGGACCGCCACGCCTCCTCCAGCTCCTCGAACCCGACGGGCGGGCCGTCCCTGGTCTGCAAGCACTGGCTCCGCGGCCTCTGCAAAAAGGGCGAGTCGTGCGAGTTCCTGCACGAGTACAACCTCCGCAAGATGCCCGAGTGCAACTTCTTCATGCGCAACGGGTACTGCTCCAACGGCGAGGAGTGCTTGTACCTGCACATTGACCCGCAGTCCAAGCTGCCGCCGTGCCCGCACTACGACAAGGGCTTCTGTCCGCTGGGGCCGCGGTGTAGCAAGAAGCACGTGAGGAGGAAGCTTTGCGTGTATTACCTGGTCGGGTTCTGCCCCGAGGGTCCCGGGTGCAAGTACGGTGCGCACCCGCGGTGGAGGACGGACCTGGAGAAGCCGAGTGCCAAGGTGGAGGGCGAGGAAGGGGAGATCAAGAAGGACGGGGAGAGAGAGGAGGGCGAGATGTTCCAGCAGCATCGGGGGGATAGGCAGCGGGATATGCATGATGATCGGGGGCACGGTGGAGATCGGAGACATGGTGGTCGTGGAGGCCGGTGGCGCGGCGGCGGGAATAAGAGATACCGTGGACGTGGCGGCCACTGAGAGAGGCTTTGATGGACGAAGTGATGGGGGCATATCTTGGCTTGAGGTTTTGCTGCTTCGACCAGGATTGCGAGGCCGAGTAAAGTCTGCGAGGGCTTGGGGGCCGCCAGGGGAGAGCTGGCTGAACGTGGCAGCATTGCTCGGATGCTGGGCCATAACGTATTCAATGATACCAAATTTCATTATTCACATTGATAATACTACCCTAGATTCGGGAATCTTAAGAATCGGGCGCTCAATGCCGCTGGGTAGCAGATGCATTTGCGCTGGCCCCAAATATCCTAAGCGCACACGACTTGATTTCATCTGATACTGAACACTATAGTAATTATAGGACCTCTGAGCGTTGAGATGGTTTCATCTTGCTAAAGGGGCGAGTATCTCTTTTCTTCCTTTCGGCTACCTCTTGATATCTACAGTCTTCTTTGGGTACAGTTAAACCCCCTTTTTTGGTGTGACTTTCACTGCTCATTCGCTCCTACACACCACAGCATTATCTAGATACTCTTCAACACACCAAAGACCCAAGCCCGAGGTGTGTATTATTTTACCCCAAGACCTCTAGGACCAAGTAAGCTCCCATGAAGAGGACCATGCACCTGCAGATGTGAAAGATTGCAGACCAGTGACGTGGAGAACGCGAGAAGACGAGTCAAAGGACCAGTTGGCACCGTCCAGGGCTTTGTCGTTAAGAGATACCGAAGAAACGTCGCTCTGGACTCCCAGAACGGTGACATTGCCGAGCGGGTTCGAGTCCTTGAACTCGCCAGATGGAGTGGCCTTGAGCGACTTGTCGGAAGAGGAGAACTGTTCATCATGTTAGCGTCTACTTTAACCTCTTTGTATTTGAACTGTGATGTGAGAGGGGAAATTATTACCTCTACAGTGAGTGTAGCCTCCTGCTCCAAGCTCTCGCCGTCGTCAACATAGAGGCTGCCCGCAGCAGCACCCTCGCCGTCCAGCGCAACCAACAGACCCCACGGGTTTGCACGGCTCTCAGTCGTCGTCAGCGCGGGCTCCTGCGTCGGGATAACGTATCCACCACGGAGGTAGACAGGGATGTGACCCAGAGGCGCATCGATCGTCACGTTCTGTCCGGGCGAGACGCCTGTGACGGCGGACTGGTTGTACCAGTCATACCAGACAGTTCCCTTGCCAACTCCGGGGAATACACCGCCGACGGTGCTGGCGCCTTGCTCAAGGCAGGGAGTGACCATGACCGCCGGGCCGAGAAGGAACTGCCGATCCGCGCCCGCGAGCCAGGGCTCGTCAGAGAACTCCCACGCCAGCGCGCGCATGACGGTGTCGCCGAGGGTGTGCGCCTTGTAGAATGCCGTGTACATGTACGGCAGCAGCGCGTAGCGGATAGCCATGGCCGAGCGCGAGGCCTCGGCGACGGCGGACCAGCGGTAGGGCTCCTGCGGGATGGCGGCGAGGACGTTGTGGTTGCGGTAGAAGGGGAAGAAGGCGCTGAGCTGCATCCAGCGGGCGCAGAGCTCCATGTCGGTGTTGCCGTTGAAGCCGCACGTGTCGACGCCGAACATGGGGACGCCGAAGATGCTGAAGGACAGGGCCTGCGGGATGGAGAAGAACATGTAGGCCCAGAGGGAGGCGTTGTCGCCGCCCCAGTGGCCGGCCCATTTGCCGGAGCCGGCGAAGGTGGAGCGGCCGATGATGAAGGGGCGCTTGCCGGGGAAGACGGAGAGGAGGGCGTTGTAGGTGGCGTTGAGGATCTGGTGGCCGAAGAGGTTGTGGAAGTCGTATTCTTGGGTGCCGCCGTGGTGGGTTGCGTTGGGGGAGACGGCGTGGACGGCGAGGTCGCCTTGGATGTTGTCGATTACGTAGGGGGGGTGGTTTACGTTGCGGACGCCTGGTGTGGGCTTGGTGCGGAGGTACGAGGTTGTTGATGTCGTTGTGGGAGTGGCAGATGCCGAGGATGCTGCGGTTGCGGAGGTGGATTGGGCGGCTGCCAGGGAGGCAGAGAGGGCGGAGACGGAGGCGGCCTCGGTGCTGTTGGTCTTGTTGAAGCCTTCGGGGTACTGGAGGACTTCGTTGCCCGGTTCGCCGGGGAGCGAGAAGGGAGGGTGAACGGGGTTGAGGGTGAGGTTCCCACTGCCGCAGCTTCCGACGCAGAAGGAGGAGACTTCGGACATGTCGATCCAGATGCCGTCAAAGGCGACCTTTTGGAACCAGGTCACCATTTCGGTGGTCCACCACTCAAACGTCTTGCTCCGGCCAAAGACGGCGCCGACCCAGTCGGGGAAGACGGTGTAGCCGGGCCAGACAGCGCCGACGTAGAGGGATCCGTCCGGGTTGAGCATGAAGGCGTCGGCTTCGACGCCGCGGTCGTATGTTGGGTAGGCGTCGCTGGCGTTCTCCGGGTTGGGGGCGTAGATGGCCGAGTCGACGATGGGGACAAAGTGTTGGCCGTTCTTGTGCAGGTTACCGAGGACGCGGGCGGCGTCTTCGTAGCCCCATGAGTTTTGGTCGTCTTCGAAGTCGCGGTATTGATTCATGTAGTCAATATCGGCTGGGAGCTGTCAGTTCTCAATCATGGGTGACTTTGAGACGGATCAACTCACCCCAGAGAGTTTCCAGAGGAATCTCAAACTTGGCAAAGTCATCTGCAATCTCCTGCAGGTTGTCCCAGCTGGTGTAACCCCATCTGCACTGGTGGAAGCCGAAAGTCCAGTACTGCTGCATAGCAGGCAAGCCAACGGTGGTCTTTTGGTAAGACTTCATAACGGCGTCAGCAGTCGGTCCAGCGTAGAAGTAGAGGTCAATGGTGCCACCCAGGCCTCTCCAGGTGATGTTCGACTCCCGGAGCAAGATCTCCTGGGCGTGAGCGTTGCGGAGGAAAACTCCGTGGGTGTAAGATTTGTAGTCGGCATTCTTGTCCGTGGCATTGGCAACGTAGACGGCCTCCTTGCTATCGGCATCGACTTCGTAGTAGCGGGTATCGAGATAGACCGGGTGAGAGCCATAGATGTTTCCATCGATTGGGTCACCGACATCAGCCGCGTAGAGTGTGCCTAATCCTGTAAGTTTGGGTACGCCTTGGTCCTGCACAGCGGTAACTTACGAGTAAGATTGTTGTTCAGCTTGAAGCCATGGATAACTTCACCAAGTCCATACAGGTTGTAATTCTCAGGAAGCGGCGAAGCAAACTCGAAGAATTGATCTTCAAATACAAGCTTCGTTCCCGTGGTCGTGAACAAAACATCTCCAGTACTCTTTCTGGTCACGTTGAAGCCAAAAGTGGGCTCGTTTGCCCACTTGAACTCCAAATCGCTGTCTGAGCCATCAGAGCTCGCCTTCCCGTCTGCAGCGGGTTTCGGGACGAACTCTTCAGGAAGAATGAACCAAGTGTTGTTCTCAGCACCCAGGTACCGTGGCAGCACTTGCACGTGAAGACGGTCCGTCGCCAGGTAGTCGACGACGAGCGTCAAAGCCTCCACGTCGTTCCCGTACAAATTGCAAGCTGAGCCGGCGAGGTCGAGGTTGGCGGTGAATCCATTTGATGTCGTTTGGACGTTGGAGGCCGTGTATCCCGGGCATACGCTCTGCGGGTCCTTGGCCTCCGGGTCCTCAATGTTGGGAATGAGATGCGCTCCCTCGTCTGCCGACGCGGGGACAGTGAACTGGGAGTGGCCACTGCTGATCGTGGTTGAGGCCAGGTACTGCCGTGCAAGCGGCTGGCCGAATTCAGCGACCCTCGCCATCGCGCAGAGCGCCATGATGGCGACTGCCGACAGGAGAAAGGGCACGCGGGTAAACATGTTGCCGTTGTTGCGCTGTGTGTCGTGTCGTTTTTCTCCTTTCTCGCTCGGGTATTGCTTTGAGCGGCGGGTGTAGAGCATCCAGAGGCACTGAGAGAAGATGAGGAAGGCGGCGATCCAACAGAGTGTAGTCGTCGAGACCAAGGCGTTCGCCGCCGTTCTTATACCCCTCCATCCTCCCCAATCCATCCAGTTGTTGAGCGTCATTTTTCTGACGGTAGTGAGAGTAGTGTAGCGTTGTAGTCGCAGTCAATTGATTACCAAACGAATACCTGCTTCAATTGGTCTTACAGGAAGAAAGAAAACGAATCATCATCGTGAGAAGAAAGTTGTCGGCCAGACTGCGGTGTAGCTTAAGCTTCCCCGCACAGACTAATGCGGAGGGGAGAGACGAATGCCGGGGGGCAAAGATGGGGGACAGAGATGGAATGACGGTTAGCCCCGAGGAAAGATCGTTCTCTGGGGTAAAGAGATGAGGCTACGGTTGGCCGTAGGGCCTGAGTTTGTGCGAACTTAATCGCGAAGTGGTTGATGTGGGATGGGAGAGGAAGCTAACGTGGTGGAATGTTGGTGTATGTGGTGACGGAAATGGCGCCAGAAGTTGGGGAAATGTGCGGAGTCTTGCGGAGTTTACGCAGACGGCGCGGCTCTCCCCATCTCTCATCGTCCCATGGGGTTGTCGATCGCCGAAGAAGCGCCCGGCCGCGTGTAAGTGAATTGCTTGTCGCGACTTCACGTTTATACCTAGATGTGCTGCCTCTACAGATACTGGTTGGATAAAATAGTCGCTGAAATTCCCCTTGTCAGCTCCATCGCCTTGCAGCAAACCATTGGGGCTTCTAGCTGGCTAGGGACTCTTCTTCTTGGACATGAGAAGAAGCTGCCGGGCTCACCGGCTTGTGGGGTACTCCCCGAGCTACTCACAGTTTCCCGAATACAATGACAAACCGTTGAAGTAATGTTGACTCAGGAAACTGACAGCAGTCTATGAGATGAAATATGAGCCCGGCAAAAGGTGTTGTGAGTTTCTTACAAGACTATGAATGTGGAGCCTAGCGGCTGCCTTGGAAAGCCTTTTTTCCTTTGCTATACAATGCGCCGACGAATCGTGACCATGGGTTCGCCAGTCGATGGCATAGAGACCTCAAGGTTGAAACCATAGTTATAGGGTCGAAACACCTGGCTAGTTGGCTGTTCGGAGATGAACCTTCGCTACCTTGAGAAGCAATATCTGGGAATTTGTATCTCCAATGCCATTGGGACATGAACATTCGGAGAGCTACCGGAGAAAGCACTGCGCAATGGTTAAGAACCATCCTTTCTCGCAATGCTTCGTGTCCGATACTCCAGAATAGCAAGCGAAAAGCCGTGATATTTGTAGGAAAAACAACAGAAGCCAATACTCGAGCCACTTATTATTCTTTATCAAACAAATTCAGAAAAAATGGAAACAAAACCGACCTCTTCGAAAACCAGCTTGGAATTTCTCAACGAAATCGAGACACGGGATATATACGCAGAACCCAAGCATTACGTCTTCCTGGCCTGGCCACGCAAAACAAAGCTTACCGATGCCGCTGTGGCGAAGTGTTTCGCTGACATTATTCAGCCATCCAAGCCGGACACATTCCTCTGTCACTGGGTAAATGAGGAGTATCTGAAGCATTTCGCGTGGCACGAGAAGACCCCTTCGCCATGGGAAGACAGCCCAAAGCTGATAATGCTGCCCACACGCCTGGAAACCGCTCGACTAGGGGGTTGGTGTCAGCAGCAAAATGTCTCCAAGGCACCTGGATTCGAGGCGTACACTCCAAGATTAGTCAAAGAGTTTCAGGAGATGGCGGAAGCCAAGTATGGCATAACCGGCGGTAACAGGGCCCTGTACTTGGGTCTTGGCATACTCTCGTATGAAGCTGGAGGTGATCAGTACAAATGGCCACGGCCTTTCCTAGGATGCCCGCAGGGAATGGGTGTAACGTGGACACCATCGGGCTGTCAGTTCTGGGGAAAAGAGTGTCCCCAACAGACCCAACCAACCCAGATGTTGCTCCAGGAGCACAATCTGGTGCCCTCAAATACGGAACTTGAGGCTGCGCAGCAGGCTCAAGGCCAGGCCATCTCCGAGAACTTGGAATCTGACATGACCAACTTAAGAGATGGGCTTCCTTCCCCTTCGGCAATGTTACCGAGGGAACTGAACCTCAACATCTACGGGGCAAGCGGTCAAACACAGATGCATTCACATCTTGGTATCATACAACCCGGACTTCAGCAGAATTTCCCTGCGAGTCCACTTGGCCAGCAAATTGCCATCAATCATCCAAGAGGCTTGAAGCGAGAGAGAGACGGGATGATGGAGGGGGTCAAGGCGAAGCATGGTCATAAAGAAGCACAGAGATCTCCTCGCAAACGCCGTGAGATGTGAAGAGGTCCCGTTTCGTTCGGGGTCGCAGAGGTGTTGGACTTGGTACTCTGGTCACGAAGATATCAAAAACTTATGTAAAGTCTACTTCAAACCGGCCAGAGGAGGAGTACTGATACGTAAGGTACTTGGGAGATGTGATTCTCCTATCGATAATTCGGTTTCGGTGTTGTTTTGGCCGAGTTCCTGTGGGGAGGTCGAGACGAGGAATCCTGGCCTGGGTATCTCGAACACCGTTCTCATGTCGTCAACTTGCTCGATTATCTGCTGTTAATAATCGTTTATGGCTAAGGTTGGATCAAGTTATTTGATAAGATCAGCGGTAGCCGACGCCGTGCACCAGGTACATAGTAGTCAATTAAAACCCATGAACGACTTCAAGCCCATCGTTTTGTCTCAGTGAAAATACGTGGATTCTTATCAACCCGGACCAGCTATTGAAGAGAGAAGTGAAAGATTGACGCGGAAAAAGTCGATTCGATAGTATCGATAATTGTTGCCTAGAGAGAGTACCGTCCGTATTCGGAGACTACTCACACAGTCCGGCTTCCGGCAGCCAACGGACGCTATCTCAACAGAGACATCATGTTGGAAAATACCATTGAAATTTCAGGCAATGTTTCAATAGAGGTTGCATAATACAGCACGACAGTAGGATGTACCAAAAAGGATCTCCATTCTGGCCAAAGTCGGACATCGCTATTGTCAGCTGAGAAACAGCGTCTGACCACAGCCGGTTATAAGTCACATCAACTGGACCCAACCGCAGGATCGTCTCACAATCATGCTCTTTTTTTCTTCGCCTAAATGGGCGTCATAAGTAGTGAGACCACTTTCACCTGGAACCGAAACTCTGTGTACTCCTGTGGCTCTCAATTCCCGAGATAATTCGCGCAATATGTTGACTCGCTATCAACTATGTCAACCTGTAATCTGGTCAAGCTGCTAATGACACCTACCTCAAACTGAAATTGAAATGGATATTGACTGCTCATGCCACTTTCTTTTCCCATGCCGCTACAGCGATAACAAATCGAAAAGAGGGATACCGAAGCATTGCGGTACAATAAGCTCAATCTTTCCAGCAATCAGTCCACTTTACGGTAACTCCATGGTGACATAGAAAAATAATTTGCCATTCAGAAGCTGTGTCTATTCAGAAACAGCAGGAACTCCTCTACATCTTAACGTAATAACACTCACAGTCATGCCAGACCCAAACTATTCCCTCAAGCAGCGCATCCTCTTATGCTCGACTGTCGGCGGCTTCACCCACGCCGCGCCAATCCTTGAGCTCGGCGGTGTACTCGCAGCCCGCGGCCACGAACTCCGCTTCGGAACCAACCCCGGCCAGGAGCACTGGGAGTCAGACTATTCATCCATCACCCGCGTCCACAGCTTCGGTCCAGCCATGCCAAACGCCGACGCCGAAGCACACTACACGCGCATGATCCAGTGGCGACCCAGCCACGGCGTTGGGTCCGTCATGGAATCCAAATACCTCTTCAACTCCTACTGGCCGGACACCTGAGTTCACCTGAGCGGACTCATGCTCGACTCAGACACCAAGCCCGACATGATCGTTGTAGATCGAGGTAGCAGCCAAGGATATAATGAATGAGTTTGGCGTTCCCATTGCGGTCATGCGGCCGCAGATATCGCATCTCCTAGCGCCTGTGAGCTATATCCCCGGCCAGCCGGGCTTCCAGGTTGATTTCACGCCCACGTCGGAGAAGGCTTCAATTTGGTCGCGTCTCAGGAACGAGATGGTCTTGTTCTGGGCGCTGCCGCACATTTTTGCATGAACCCGTTGGACGCGGGCGATGCGGAGACGACACGGTGTCAGGCATGCTGTTCCAGTGGCCTCTTAACCGAATCACCTTGTGTTTGTGAACTCTTTCTTTGGACTTGAGACGGCCAAGGACTTGCCTCATCTTGTGCAAGTGATCGGACCGATCTTGGGGGATGAGTACCCTCCGCTCGATGAAAGCTACCGAGCGTTTCTAAAGTCTCATGAATAGACGGTGTATGTAGCTCTAGGCACTCATATTGCACTTCCGGAAGCAGATCTAATGAAGCTGCTCAACGGTCTTATCATGGCTATAGATGCTGGGTATATCAACGGCGTCATTTGGTCTATCGGGAAGTCAGCGAGGCAGAATTTTGATAGGTCAGCACATGTCGAGCGAACTGATGGTGGAAGGATCTCAGTTGGTGAAATTCTCGATGAGGAGCACCCCGATATTCGAGCTCCCTGCTTCGCATCCCAGCGAGCTATTCTCAATTATCCCAACACCAAGCTCTATCTCACTCACGGAGGCGGTTCCAGCGCAAATGAGACCCTATCCCACGGAACTCCCACTCTGATTCTGGGCTTCTTCTTCGACCAGCTCGCCAACAGCGCCCGCCTCGTCGAAGCAGGCATCAGTCTCGCCCTGGACAAGTTCGACTTCACCGCTACCGAGATCTCAGAAAAGATCGGCCGACTCGTATCAGACGTTGACGGATCTTTTGGCAGGAACGTTGAGCGTATGAAGAGGATAGTACGCGTAGCATCCCGGCGCAAGGAACTTGCTGCCGACATACTCGAGGAAGTGATCTTTGATCACGAGCTGCGCTCGGTAGGCGGAAGAGTGCTGCGACCGATGTACCCTCAGACGGCAGACATGCGGATGCCGGTGTGGAAGGCCAGGAACTGGGACCTGTGGCTCGTCTCTTTTTCTGCGTTGGCGGTCGGTGGTACAGCCTGCTTCATAGGCGCAAAGTATGCTCGGCGACTCGATTTAGGCATCTTTAGATTTGTCTCGGGTATCGTGTACGACCTGAATTGAACTAGAGACTTGGCTCGACAGCTTAATGTGCAAGACGATCCGATGCTAGGAAAGATGGGGCGTCGAAGTAACGAGTATTCACATTTCACCGATCGGAGCTGTTAGATTTGTTCAATCCGTGAGTTTCTTCGAGATGACTTCATTTGCCTCATGTGTAGAAAGAAGGAAGAATATACGGTAGGCCGGTTTTAGTGCTTATTGATGGAAAATCAAGTGTTTACCGAGTCTCCGCCACGAAGGATGCCTGCAGATCGATAAATCGGCTCTGCTTTTGACCTTGTCTTACACGGACGTAGACATTCCAGCTCATTACGAACCTCCGGTCTGGAGCGGGGGCTGCGGAAAGCTACAGCCACGAGCAAATCCGGCCTTTTAATAGCAACCCTACGATAAATATATGGGATAAAGAACCGCAAACTTTACGGAAACTCTTCTAGAACACTTTCATGGATTACTGCACAAAGTCAGCGTTGACTTCCCAAAGTCGTTCAAGAGGGCAAGGTTGTCGATTTCCCTTAACACCAACGCTGGCTAATTCAGAAGCCGGCTCGACATCGCGATGGGGATTTCAAATGAAATGATTGTCGTGCGGCTGGGCAATCCGGATGTGAAGACTCTCTTATCAGCATGCATTTTCTTCATGCTTGCCTATGGGTCTTTGAAGGTTCTCAAGGCACTATGGTTTGGCTTCACAGGGCCCTTGGCCAAAATACCCGGGCCGTGGCTCAATAAATTCACGGCTTTGCCCTGGATGGCGGCAGTCGTCAGAGGCAAGGCGTTCGAGCAGGGGATCAATTACAATCGCAAATACGGCGACATTGTTCGAGTCGGTGAGTTGTAATACGCGTCTCTTAAACATGATGACCTTTGCTGACACCTAATTGAAAAGCCCCCGATCTGGTTCTCGTCTCCGACGAAAAGTCCGTCCACCAGATTCTAGTAGGAATGGACCTCCGAAAGAGCGTCCTGTATGAAAAGTTCAGCCAAAACGAAGACAGCGTCACGCTCTTCACCATGCGAGATCGGGCGCAGTACCGCACCCGGCGAAGGCTCTTCTCCCATGGCTTCTCCATCAGTTACCTCAAGGGCCTTGAGCCGCTGAAGCTGAGTTGTATCGAGGCGCTCGAGGAGTTCATCGACGATCAGTGCGCCCGGGATGGAGGCGAAACCGTCATTGATGCTTGGAACCTCATGGGCCGCCTGGCGTCCGACATCATGAGCGCAACTGCGTTTGGGGGCTCGTTTGAGTTGGTGAAGAATGGAGAGCATCCTATCCGCAAGAAGTTCTCTGAGAGCTTTAAGAGGGGCACCATTGTAAGTGCCACTCCAGTTGGTGGTGAGACGAAATGGCTAACGATTGGCGGGGAAAAGTATCAACTCCTGCCCTTCTTGAAGTATATTCCCTTCCTACCCAAGTTCCGGGACCCCGAACTGGCTCAACTCATCAGTGATATCATTGAAAAGAGACAAGCGTCGACTGACAAGCTAGCCAAGCCTGACCTGCTACAGCTCCTCCTAGACACGCACGAAAAGAACCCTGAGACTCTGTCGCGCATCGAGGTGTTTTCCGAGATGCTCGTCTTCTGGTTGGCTGGCAGCGAGACAACAGCCAGCACGCTCACATTCGCCATGATGTTCTTGCTAAACGACCCCCCTTCCTACCAGAAACTTGTCAACGAGATTCGCGGGAGGTTTCCCTTGTCTAATTCGCCGGTTTCGGATGATCAGACAACGGATTTGCCGTTCTTGCACGCTGTTCTGAAAGAGACGATGAGGCTTGCTCCTCCGGCAACCGGCGGTAGGATTCCTCATCTTATCTCGAGCCTGAATGTGTGACTCACCGACATTTGACCAGGGCTTCAAAGGCAAACTGACGAAGATGTGATTCTGTCTGATCACTTGATCCCGGCTGGGGTAAGCTGCCTGTCTTGCGAGACACTCAAGTCAACGTCATCTTTGCTCGCCCTCACTGACATCCAACAGACTAGAGTGACTGCAAACACCACTGTACTGCACTGGGACGAGAAGCAGTGGCCTGACGCAGAAAAGTTCGTCCCCGAGAGGTGGCTGTCTAACTACAAGGGCATGGCCGCCAGCGATAGAACAGCGTATTACCCCTTTTCTGCGGGATCACGAAACTGTATTGGAAAACAGTGAGTCACCGTATGACTGTCACTTCGGATGTCGCACTGATCAAATGAGCAGATTCGCGTGGACGGAGTTGCGGCTCACGCTTGTGTCTTTACTTCGGCGGTATGACCTGTGTCTAATTCCCAATCAGTCTCATGAACTTGTTCATTTCACGGTCCTTCATCTGAAAGCGGGAAAGTACATGATTGGCATCAGACCTAGAGCTTAGCATTCTGAGTCGGGAATACCAAAGCCTCCGAGACGAATAGAAATGATGATTTGATAGTCGTTTGATGTAACAAATTTTCTTTATCTTAGTTCCTGATATCAGTAGGCGCGAATCCATTTACTTATCATGAATGGCTCAAGCAGGTGAGAATGAGAGTCTGAACCGTTTTGACTTCAATCTCGAGCTTTTAGCGTGTTCACAATATAATTAACGCGAGGTTCTCCTATATCTGAGCATGTCTGTATCATAAGAATTGAATCTGTTAGTGAACCGTGAGGTGTTCTTCGCCGCCGAATTTCAACGGGTATCAGTGAAAGCTGCAGTACTGCCTTTTGCAGGGGAGGTGAGGGCTCCATCCAAAGTACGGATACCTTACGGGTATGCGTATGTACAGGGACGTGTTGCTGGAAAGCTAGGTGGGCCTTACGTAACAACCTGCACTTTAGAAGATTACCTAATTTTCTTAGAGCTCCGAACCCCTACCTTCCGACAGGGAATTTTTTTCCTTTTCCTCACCTTGCTTCCAAGAACTTCTCAGTTTCCCTTCTCTCCCCTTCTTTTTCCTTCACCATGGCAGCAGTCAGAGACAGTTTCCTGGACCTGGAAAAGCATCGCCTGCAACTTGAAGACTCTGTTGCTAAGCTTCAGAAGGCTTTGCAGCACTGGCAAAAATGGGACGCTGAGTACGAGTCCTTGAGAGAGGAAATCGAGTCGGTTCCCCAGCCTGCCAGTCGGGAGGCTCTTGCGCGCATTCGCAGAGACTTCGAGGGCGAGGTTGTCGACAAGAAAGAGATCAACGACCTTTTTGGGCGCATTGATCTGAAGCCTGCCGACCAGATTGTCAACCTGCTTTCGCGTCGCATCGACTATGTTTCCAAGAACATCGCCACTCTTGAGAAGCAGCTCGAGACTGCGGAAGAGAAGCACGCTGCCGCCAGCGTTCTCAGCAACCCTGATGTGCGGGATGAGGATGGCTTGCCTATAACGGAGATCATCGAGGAGCTCGATGAAGAGGGAAATGTGCTCTCTAGCCGATTGCAGCAGCCTGGCGACTCGAGCGCTCAGATCAGGGAGATCCTGGAGAAGGCAGGCGTCAAGGACATCCCGGCCGGCCAACCCTCGCAGACGGAGAAGACAGAGCCCATCGTGGAAGAAGTCACCGACGAGTCTCTGGCTGAGGCATCCGAGTCAACATCACTAGCCCAGGATCCCGCGCAATCTGTAAAGGAGTCGCTTCCCGAAGCAGAGGTTGACGACTCTGTGTCAGCCAAGAAGTCCGTCTCATTCGCCGAAGACACCAAGCCCTCGGCAGAGCAGCAGGTGTCGAGGAACGCTCAACGAGTCGAAGAGATTATGCAAACCGCCAGGAGCCAGGAAAACATCAGCCGCGAAGCGCCCGTCATTCCCGAAGACGAGTCTGAGGAAGATGCCTTCCTTCGCCGAGAGATGCTGAAGTACGGCATGGAAGAGGTGGGCCAAGTCGTGGCTGAACTGAACCTTGAGGATGGCGATGGCTCTGCCGACGATGACGAGGACTGGGAGTATGAGTACTCTGATCTTGAGGACGACGATGAAGAAGACAAGTTCGGTCGGTCTACTTCCAGCGTCTTGGACGACGGGTACCATCAGCGGATGTTGGAGCTCGAGAAGCGACTCGGGGTCAAGTCTCGCTTCACTCAAAAGTCAGAAGCAGATGACCAGGAGTCAGACGAAGACCAACAGGGCATTGGTCGCATCGTCGTCAACTCAGGTGACAAGGGCAAGGCGGTCGAAGCTGCCAAGCCGTCGCCTGTGCCTACGACGTCCATCCTAAGGACCTCTTCCCCAACGGACGCGGACGACAGCAAGAAGAGCGTCCGCTTCGCACAGAGCCTGGACGTCGCCCCAGATAGCGTTGCCGACACCGCTGCCGCGCCGCCGACTGTTCCCCAACCACCGCCAGAGCCCATCGTGGAGCCTCTCAGCGACATTGTGGAGCGTACCGGCCCCGCCAAGCAAGCGGAGGCCAAGTCAACCCGCAAGGCGTCTCGATTCAAGAAGCAAAAGGCAGCGCCGACGGTCGTTGACGATGGTTTCGTTCCCATGGGCCCGCGCGATGTGCCGTCACGCTTCATCGACCAGGACAGGCCCACAGCCCCGACGGGACCTGAGGGGAAGACACTGGCAGATGCGGTCGTCGAGAAGGAGAGCAAGCCTCAGGGCGAGAACGCTTTTGACGAGGACTTCATCGATCAGGATCTCGCCGACGAGTATCACCGACAACGGCGGAACTTCATCCAGAAACAGGGCGGCTTCCTCCAAGAGGATACCTCCGTGGTCCGGCCTCTTGACGAAGCTGATGGTGGTCAGCGCATCAGCAAGTTCAAAGCTGCACGTCTCTCCAAGCAGTGATCTGGTCGGACCCAGACGAACAGGTATGTGACTGATTGTTTTCTTAACCTCAACTCCCTCCCCAAAATGATGACCAAGACAATTTTTATACAGTTATCCCTATCTCAATAACATTATGTGGATACGGTTCTAATTTCTGATTTCCTTCTTTCTGCTACTCAAGTTTGACAATCTTGTCCAAGGAGTCTGGCTAACATCATGCAAAGTTACCACAGAATACGCCAGCTTCACCATCCGTACCTACTTGGATGCCCCCGTCTGAGCTCGCCGTGACACATTATGCTAGGTAAGACGAATATTTTACTTGCTTTTGCTTCCTCTCCCTCGACCTGATGACCAAGACAATTCTTTATACAGTTATCCCTATCTCAATACCAATGTGTGGATATGGTTCTAATTTCTGATCTCGATACAACTGCCATTTTCTTGTTTGCACTCGACCGTCAAGATGTCACGGCTAACAAATGAAACGTTGCAGTTCCCGAACCCAGTGATTGCACTGACTGATTGCGCTCCCAACCAATCCATTGTTCCCGTCCAGATCTGACCCTGCAACGCCATCCATTCGGACGCGGAGAGGTGGATAGAACGGATAGCAAATTGGATTGATAGGGACCTTACTTTGGGCCTCCCCACGCGGTCAGCGATTCTGTAGTTCATGAATCCTGTCGCGTCTTGCTTCTCATACTTTGCTATTGTCCACTAATTCTTACAGTGTTGGTTTCTTGTGATGTCGTGGGCGAACCTGTTGCGCGTCTTCCCCCCAACTAGCGTGTATCGATTGGAAGGAAATTGGTATAATTTGCGAAACGGACCGCTTATCAATCTGACAATTGATGGGTCGCAGCATTCAATCTGCTTCACCATTACTAGCGGATCCAAGAGCAATGGTCTACGCATGGGCTCTCTGATGCCGTAACCTATGGCTTATGCCATTGCAGTGGTTTTGGCTCTTCGTTTCACCCCTGACAGAGCTATTCAGCTCAGAAGAAGGATTTAGATATGATTCAATACAAGATCATGATGATTCAAAGCATAAAATTTCTCCAATATCAATCTGTCATGAACATGTGTGTACTTTTATTGATTAAGACTCATTTCTCGTGAAAAAAGCGGGATCCCTCAACGTCTAGCTAATCTTGGCGTTGCTGAAGTCCATCTCCGGGTGCTCGGCCTGGAACTTCTTGAGAATGTCAAACTTCTTCTGCTCGTCCGAAGTGGGCAGCCCTTGCTCCTTTTGGCGCTGGTCAAACATCATCTTCTCCACCATGCCGCGGGTCTCGCCATCGAGGTCGGACAGCTTGCTCGTGTCGGGGGTGATCTTGGAGACGTCGATCTTGGGCGCCGTGGTGACGACGTGCGCCCACCACTCCATCTTGTTGACCTTGTCGAGGTGGATCTCGACCGTCTTTGTGCCGTCGGGCGCCGAGGATAAGGTCCAGGTTGAGTCGTCGACGAGGATGGGGTGGGAGAGGTCGCCCTGTGATTTTATCGTTGTGTAAGCGAACTTATCTTTAACGCATCGTACTTGCCGTAGCTATATAGGCACAAGGGAAGGTGAGGAGAAGAAAGGAAGAGGGAGCTGTGACGTACGCTGACGATGGGCTCTTGGCCCTTCACACCGGCCGAGAGCTTGGTCTTCTTGATGTCGATGACGAGGTCTCTGCTCTTGTAGTTACCGGGGACGCTGAAGGTGATGTCGACGTCGGCGATGGTCTGCTGCCACTTGTACGGCAGCGCATTCTGCTCCTCCGTCTCCTTGGCGCGGGCGGCGGCCTCCTCGGCGGGCGTGAGCTCTGTCGAGAAGCATTTGTCAGCATGTCATTCGTACTAATGACCTTTTCCGTTTTGGATTTGAAATTCTCCACAATGATTCTCAGAGAAGCAGAGACGTACCTGGCTTGTCGTTGTCGGCCATCTTGTCGCAGTTCTTTGAGGTGGTGTTGACGGTCGAAAGCAGTGGAACGCAAGCGCAAGAAAGGCTGATGGAATAGTTGGAGGGGTAGCTGCTAGCTGCGAGACCCCTGCCCCTCCCATCCCTGCTGTGGTCTACCCGGAAGCTCCAACCAATCACCTCGGTTTAATAAATCCTTCCCCCGTCAGCCTTGCACGTCAACTTGTCGTTCAGCTTTATCGCGATTGCAGACAAAGCATCATCGTCTTTGCCCGAGCAAGAGGCTTCCTTTCTCGACACCCCACACCTTCCTTCCTGCCGTTGAAAATATCAGATTAATCGAATTTACTGTCCGATGCTACCTTGAGATAGGCCTCAATCGCCCGGACTCTCCTCCTCCATCTCCTCCCCGGGAGACCACATCTCCACGACCACCATTCACGAAAACGCCTCCCACGACGACACATCACCACCCTCCAAAAATGGCCACCCGCCGCGCCTCCAACTCCGCAACAGCGGCCCCAGCCCCCTCCTCGACAAACGACATCTGCCCCGTCTGCAAAACAATGCGCTACCTCAACAAGGACCTCGAATTCCTCATCAACCCGGAATGCTACCACCCAATGTGCGCAAACTGCGTCGCCCGCATCTTCTCCGACGGGCCCAACCAGTGCCCCTACGCCGGCTGCCACAAGACCCTCCGCAAAAAGGGCTTCAAGTCGGCCTACTTTGGCGACCTCACCGTCGAGCGCGAGGTCGACATCCGCCGCCGCGTCGCCGCCGTCCTCAACAAGGTCGAAGACGATTTCGAGACGCTGGCCGATTATAACGAGTACCTGGAATGGGTCGAGACGCTCACGTTCGACCTCATCTCGGGAACCGACGCGGAGAAGAAGGCGGCCGAGGCGAGGTTGATGGAGTGGGAGCAGGCCCACCGCGCCGAAATCGAGCGGAACCGCAGACTCGCAAAAGAATCCGAGGCGGACCGCGTCGCGCGCTTCGAAGCCGAAAAAGAAGAGGCGCGTCTCCGTCGCGCCGAGGCGATGCAGGAAGACGCGGCCGAGAAGCGCAAAGAGCAGCGGCTGCGCGAAGACATGCTCAACGGCCTAGCGAGCAGCGACGCCGGCGAGGCCAAACAGACGCTCAACCGCGTTCTCCTGAAAAAACGCGGACAGAACCGCCTCCAGTCCGCCGTGGGATCCCTCTCAGACGCCACCTCCACCGGCGCAGGCGGCCTGTCGATCCGCGGCCTGAAACAGCAAAAGAAGCGCGTGGTCGAGGACAACAAGCCCTACGATCCCTTTGGCGGGCTCAAGCTCGACATGGAGAGGTACAGGATGGGGCCCTCGGAGGAGTACCGCAACCAGTGGGTCGACGAGGCGAGGAAAAAGGACGATATCGTGGTGGGCGGGTACAGCGCCGACGAGTACCTCGGCCGGGCCATGTTCGAAGCCTTTTCCGGGTTGGCTGTGTTTATTGAGGATGAGAAGGGTCCCGAGAAGGTGGCTACCGCCGAGGCGGCGTTGGTCGCGAGTACGGGTCAGACGACGCAAAAGATGGATGTGGACGACGTCTTTTGAAGAATACGAAGAAACCTTCTGCACTTTTCTTCTGTCATTTGACCTCTTATTTTACTGGCTTTGGAACGGGTTGGGATGCATAGCGATGGCGTTTGGGGTTCATTGGGTCACTACATGCAAAATTAGGTAGGATAAATAACTTAGAAATAGATGGGTCAAAGGGGAATCAAATACCTAAAATCGACAGCAAAGCAAGTTGTATGGCCACGAGAAATTGTGTACCTGTATGCAAGAATTACATCTAAGTTATGGCTCACTAAATAATACATCTTTTCAGACTCGTACTGCGACGGTCGCCGGCCTCCACCGGTCCCACCATCCCAACTTTGGAGCTTTTAGTTTTCGTGTGATAACCCTGTTGCCCGTCTACCTTACGCATCGTTCGATTGTACAAAGCAAGAAGAAAAACCCTTGTGAACGCCACGCTTTGATTTGAGATTTGAAGAAATAGTGACCCCCGGTTTGGACTGGGCTGGTGAATTTGGAACAGCTGGTCAGAGCTTCTTGAGAGACCACTGCTATTATGTCTGCCAGGGGCTTTGCTGGATGGGTCGGGGGAAGACGGGCGTCGTCTCGAGATTATCCAGTCCACCACCCATTGGCTGTTGATTATGTTGCCAGCCCATGCCCGTCTGATGGTTGACAAAGGAGCCCTGGCGGAAGGGGTTTGTGGTGCCTGTTGGTTGAGGCACGATGGCTCCAGAGCTAGTTGCAGGCCGTTGCTGCTGGAGTTGAGAGCCGGTAAAATTCTTGGCGAATGGGTTGGTACCAGTCATCATTGGCTGCAACGGAGCAATCGTGGGAAGTTGCTGCGTTTGTTGCTGAGGTTGAGGTTGAGTCTGGAATGGTGAATTGCTAGGAGCCGGTGAGAATGGCTGCTGGGCTTGAGGTGAGGATCTGGCAAAGGGGTTTGTAGACTGCCTCTGCACGTTGGGGCTCGCCGGGTTCGAAAATGCCGTGTTCGTAGACATGCCCGTTTGCTGGGCCATCAACATGGATGCGCGAAAAGGATTGGTGATTTGCTGGCCAGCTTGAGGGCTCAGCATGCCTGTGTTGCCTGTCGGGAAGCTCGCCACAGAGTCTTGCGGTATTGAACCAAGTGTACCCGGCTGATAGGGCTGAGGTGAGAAGCCTCCGAACCCGGCTCCGGTGAAGCTGGGCTGCAATGGCTGAGCCGCTGGCTGCTGCTGTGGTTGCTGGGGCGGCTGCTGTTGCTGCTGAGGCTGGCCAAACGGATTTGTGCTCTGCGGCTGGTACGGGTTAGAAGCAAAGCCTGTCTGTTGGGGCACAAACCCTGTCGGCTGAGGCGCAAAGCCATTCTGCTGGAACCCAGTGGATTGCGGTTGGAAGGGACTGTTGTTGGCGAAGCCGGTCTGCATCGGCATTTGCTGCTGTTGCTGGTGCTGTTGAGCGTTCGGCGCCATCGTCGTCTGGTTCTGCTCGATAGACTCGAAGAAGTCGATCAGATCGGGGGCAGGGCCCTTGGCGGTCTCGTTCTTGGGCTGCGACAGGCCATTCGTGCTCGGGAAGGTGCTGCTCGGGAAAGGATTGTTTGCCGCAGGTTTGGGGTCGAATGCGCTAGACGTCGGCTTTGAGACCCCTCCCACCTTGTTCTTCTTGCCCTGCTGCTCAGCAATGTATTGTCTCCGGTTGACTTCGAAATCCGGATCACTCAAGTACTCCTCCAGCTGGCGACCCAAGTTAACCGGCGCATGCTTCAGTTTGGGAACCTCAACCCTTGTTTGATGCTCGTACTGTCGGGCGACGCTGAGGTATTGCACTACGAAATCGGTCTGCTTGGTGAAGGTGCGGTAGATCGCCATCGCTCTTTCGGCATCGACCTTGGACATTTCGAAAAAGGTGCCTATTCATGTTAGCTACGAGGACATGCTAAGGCGTTTGGGTCGGCTTACCGAGAATATTAATCATTCCCTGGTTTAATGCCTGGAAGAGAGCCAGCACATCGAGCACCAACAGTCTGAAGACGGTGACTGTGATTTCGTTTTCGATTTCACCCTCGAGAACCTGTTTGGCGTCAGCAACTGTCGCGCTTGTAGACGCTTCGCGAAACCGAGTCGGGGACTAACATCGCATTTCAGAAGGGCCGAAATCTGGCTCTGGAGAATCTCCGTCTCTCGCAAGAGGCCCTTGTCGACCGAGAGCTTCTCCAGCCTAGATTCCTTCGTCCGCACCCAATCGCACTTCGTTTCTCGGTAGGCTTTGGATCTCGCAGCCAGGTAGCCGGCGTAATGCCGAATGTTCCGTCCTTGTGTCTGGGCTGTAGGGTAGTTTAGAATACAAGTCCAACAAACCTCGGCCAGTGCTTGATCTTTGCAGGAATGACTAACCGTCGGTGAAGCTGCTGATAGCTAGCGTGTTCGGGTGCCTCGACAGGTAGGCAAGTGTGACATCGGGCGAGCCTTCACGGATCATCAGGTGGACGGTGATCAAGCTCTTGAAGACGACGGTCCATGTTGAGTCTCGTAGACGGAACTGCAGGGCGCGGAAGACCTCCCCCACGCCCGCTTCGCCAGCATGTGTCGCAACGAGGATGTGTTCGATATATTTCGTCTTGGGCGGCGCAGCCTAGGAGATGGGATTAGAACCGTGACTGGGAGAGACACGCTGAGCTGCCCGACGCGGGCTCTAGCATCCCTTTGACATACCTTTATCTTGGTGGCCCCTTTGACCGATTTCTCGAATGAGCTCGACATCTTGTCGCTCGGTTAAAGCAGTTCAATCAAGTCGAAATTCTGTGTGATAATCAGGGTCGACAAGGTTGGCAACAGAGAGGAGGGTAGTCGTGGTTGGCGGATCGGACGAAAGTCGCACGAAAGTGGAAAGCGGCGATGGAAGAGTCCGGCCGTCACGGGCCTCGATCAAATGTCCTTGATAGAGCTGATCCCTTCAATGGGTGTTCCAACAAGCAGATACCACAAGCTCGACAAAGGGTGATATTGGGTCGCTGGCGACAGCGAGGAGGAGTGTGTGGGTGCGTCGGTGGTGACGGGGGCGCGACGACGTTTGTTTGCAGCCCAGGGAAACCCTCAAATGGGCGAAATTGGGTCCTGGCAAGCTTCAATGCGAGAGGGATGGTTCGGATCCGGAGTATGGGCCTATGGCCATGACAGGGTGTCGGAGGGCCTGCGAATGGGGAATGCGGATTAAGGATACAGGATTGGATATCGTTTATCGTAATGTAGGCCTGATTTGGCTTCGTTGGGTAGGCCGGGAAATGAAGGACAGACAGCGTCAGTACTGACGATGGCCACGTTGGTCGGGAAGTGGTGGGATAGATGGATGGGGTGGACCGCGAAGGAGGACGGGCCACGGTCTTGATTTGGAGAGGTCGGCTGGTCGGGCTTGGGCTGGGCTGAGCCTACGTAAGGTTGCTGGACAGTGGTCACTGGTGTCGTGGTAGTGGAGATGGGCGGGAGGACGGAGAGACGGAGGAAGAGAGAGAGAGAGAGAGGAGGTGCTGCCGCTGGCTGTGCTGGCCGTGCTGCTGGCTCAACGTGCGCTTGTTCGGGTGTGAGTGGCCGGCGTTGTCTCTAGCGAGTTGCGTTTGACAGCCCAAGATGCTGGTGCTGCTGAAGTTGTGCTGGGGACGCCTTCAGTTCTTGCTTGGGTACCTTAGTTCTGCTGGTCCAACGGGAAGCCACATAAGTGCAGGTGAAGGGTACGTATTCTCGGTTAGGCCGGTGGTACCTCTTGGTTAATACCTTTCTTTGGGAATCCTGGAACCTTGTATTCGTACTGAAGTACGGGCTGAATGGCGATGATGCTGGCAATTCGGCAAACGTCCCCGTGGCAGCTTCTAGGTAGTTCCAACTGGCAACCATGAAATGTATAACTTGTACGTATCAAAGTGAGGTGGTCTTGGCGTTGACGGGTGCGATTGCGACTGCGACATGACTGCTAAAGAGATTCTCCAAGGGGAGATTCCATTCTCCCTAGACAGTCTCCTGCATATCACTCACTCGATTCCATCACTCTTGCAGACGCCAGACAGCAGAGACCCGAGTTGATTCAGTCTAGCGCCTCTTTTGGCGTGTGTGAGGTGGACCGCAGAACGGGATCCCGAACACCATCTGCCTTGGCCCTTACCTAGGAGCCAAGCCATCTCACCCTTAAACCCTCCACCGGCGTTGAGGCGATGCACCTGTGAACCTGTAACTTATAGAAATGTGTGACCTGTGAGGTGCATGCCGCCATTGTCCCTTCTTACCCCCTCGAAGCTCCATGCTCCGTGACACGGACGAACACTGACAGTCCCAATGAGCCGGGATCTTCCAACGACCTGTACGTGTGTGTGTGGGGAGCAGAGACCGAGCCTGGAGAAGCAAGCATGGTTGTGTTCTGCCATTGTTGATGATGGATCTGGTCTGATGATGGCTTCACTGATCCGATCTTCGTGACAGCTTCATCAGTAAGCCTACCTCCAGCTGTATACCTTAGTATGTTCCTATCTAACGATTTCTATTGAACACTGTTGATTCAATGTTCACCCCTCGTGCTCGGCGCATCTTCAAAACTTTGAACGGCACCATGACTTATTGAAACACTTTGGGGAAACATGGGGTTCGCTGAATCATCAACCGGAGACATCCATCGCCTTCACATGTACGGAGTAGAGCGCAGCGGCACAGTGGTTGGCTCTCGACCCTTTGTTTTCTTCTTCCGCCCGTCAACGGGGTCTTAATTGATTCATTCGAGTCTGGGGATGGCTGGCGAGCCGCTCAGGGCGCCATCCCCGTCAGTGTGTATGCACTGACGAGGTCAAAAATGTCTAGTATACAAATGGGTGTCCAAGATTTGGTGTATCCCATCCACCGCTGACATCCGCCAGTCGCGATTCGACGTCGTCCATTCTCATACCGCGCCTGCAGAGCGCCGAAAGCTTCGCCGACGCGGGAGACTCATCCGATGTTTCTCGCTCCCAGCCGACCGCAAAATCTCTGGCTGTAGCCGTGTCAGGAAGAACGTATCGACGTATCCGACCACAGGCTGCGCCATCAAAGGGGAGAGAGTATTGTTCGCGCCAACGCAGAGAAAACCCCCTTCGACCTCACTCGAAGCCTCGAGGCTCCCGGTTGTCGACGAACAAACAAAAAAGCGCCAAGCCCACAGAATTCTTCCATTTCGTGAAAAATCAGATTTGCCTTTCATCGCGTCCGATACTAGTAACAAGGTCGTGTCGAACGCCTATGTCATGGCCCCCTCCGCCCTCGACACCTTTGCCCTGAAGCCACCAAAAGGGGAGAGCTTGGATGCTTCAGACGGAGGCAGCAGCATCATGTTATCCACGTGGCTATCATCACCTGCAACAAATAACCAATTAGTATTCTCGTCGTTTTGTTGAGATGCGCGCAATTGCGCGGGGAGAGATTTGGGAGGGGAGACCAAACGTACACTTTTTTGAAATGGAGAAATCATAAAGAGGAAAGGAAGGAAATTTTTAGGAGCTCTCTGAAAGATTTTTATACGGACGCGAGGACCTGCCCCGCGCTAATCACTTTTTTGGTGGGGACCTTCTGCCTGAGGTGCCAGCAAGCGCCGGCTGGGGGACCTGAGAAAGGCGCCATGCTGCAGCAGCCCACCTGTGTCGCATTGGATGGGTGGGCTCCGACATCGTTCCACTGTCTTGTTGCAGTGAACCGTGAGCTAAGGGACTTTAAGCTGTGATAGCTTCAAATGTCACAAAATAATACCTGATCTCAGTCCACCCAGCACTCCTTCTCACCGCGCCATTGTGCCCTGCCGAAGCTCCAATTTGATCGCCACACCTTCCACATTTTACTCCAAGCTTTTTGCGCGGTCGCTTGTCTTCAATCGGCCCTGCTAGACCTTCCAGATGCTTCGCCAATGCTGTCGCAGTAGAGCGTTGGCTGCGCTGCGTCCGCGCACATCACAATCGCAACCCCTTAGCCGAAGTCTCTCTCTTCTTCAAAACTCAAAATGTAGTCAGACAAGTCTTCCTAGCCGTCAGGCTCGTCACCTGTCAACGACGAAACCTCAGCAGGCGCAAGACGAGTCAAAACATACACAGCTGTCAGAGGAGTTCAAGGAGTGCTGTGAGCAAGTTCAAGAATACCAGTGTGACTCCTGAAGCTTCTGCTGACTTTCGAAATCAACAGTCGCACCTCCCCAGATGTCCTCGCCCGAGACATGGAGTAAACCGGGCTCCTCGATCATCGTGAGCGGACACATCGGCCGAACGAGAAAGGTCGGCAAGAACTTGGCATTCGCCCACCTGGAGCGCAACGGGGAACGAATTGGTCAAATCTGTGCCAAGGGCGACAATGCGGCTGTACTAGCAAAGATCCGTCCCTTCAGCGCCGTTTTGGCAAAGGGCGTAACGACAGACGCATCGGGCGCGACACGATTCGAGATTGACATGGATTCGATTCAATACCTCAACCCCTTTCCCAAGGACATCATCGTTGGCCCGGACACCGTGTTTCCGCCAGAGCAACGCCATCTCCAGCTGCGCTTTCACAAGGAGCTGAAGGAGAGGCTGCGGTTCCGCGCGCAGCTCAAGTCGTCCATGGGGCAGGCGATGGTGGACAGGGAGTTCATGGACGTCGAGACGCCCATCCTCTTCAAGTCGACTTCAGAAGGCGCAAGAGAGTTCATTGTACCAACGCGGCGACCGAGGTACGCCTATGCGCTACCCCAGAGCCCGCAGCAGTACAAGCAGGTGCTTATGGCTTCAGGCATGGGGGGTTACTACCAGTTTGCACGGTGCTTCCGTGATGAAGATCACCGCGCAGACCGTCAACCCGAATTCACACAGGTGCGTGGTTCGTGCTGCTAATGATTACAGGTAGCTAACATATTGACAGCTGGATATGGAAAAGTCCTTTGCTACGGGCAAGACAATCATGGAGGACGTAGAATATGTCGTCGGCCGTGCGTGGGATGCTGTAAGGGAGCAGTACGTCATGGAAGTGGGAGAAGACTCATTCGCGCCGGTCAGGAAGGCATCACTCGAGGTATGCGATCGCTTTCCATACCGAATGCAGCAAAGTAGAGTTAAGAGCTGACAGAGAATAGGACTGGAGACAAAGTGTTCAGGACAGCACGAAAGACGACGCCAAAGCACCCCTCTACCAAGAATACCCTGCTATTTCTGCGCCGTTCCTCAGAATGAAGTACACCGACTGTATGGACTTGTACGGATCCGACAAGCCGGATCTGCGCATTCCCAACAGGGTCAGTTGCGCCCCATAGACGCCCCTTAGCATCCCAAGACTAACAGCGCCCAGATATGTCGCGTTGACGAAAACCTCAACAAGGACTTTGTCAGCATGATAACCGATCTCGACGCACCCATCGTCGAAGTCTGGAAGATCAGCCCACACGAAGACGCCGATAGGCGGGACGTGTGGAAGTTCGTGACGGAATTCATGGAGAATCTCCCCAAAAGCCTATCGCAAAATCCAGACGGCGCTCCCACAGCCCTGATGTTCGACAGCAGTAAACCGCTCAACGGCTTCTCCGCCCTTGGACCCGAAGGTCTGGACAGCATCCTGGGCTCTCTCCCCGAGGAAGCCGGCTTTTCGTCGCTCGAAAACGGAGACATCGTCCTCTTCCAGGCGCGCAAAAACCAGCCCCAGCAAGGAGGTTCCACGAAGCTCGGCGAAGCGAGAATCGCCCTATACCACGCCGCCGTGGAAGCCGGCCTCCTAGACAGGGACGACAGCTTCAAGTTCCTCTGGGTGACCGATTTCCCCATGTTCACCCCTGAAGAAGAAGGCGACGTCGGCCAGGGCGGCGCCTCGGGCTTCTCGGCCACACACCACCCCTTCACGTCCCCGCACTCCGAGGAGGACTTTGAGCTGCTCTTCAAGGACCCGCTCCGGGCCAAGGCCGATCACTATGACCTCGTTCTCAACGGCGTGGAGCTCGGCGGCGGCAGCCGGCGTATCCACATTGCCGAGATCCAGGAGTTCATCTTCCGCGACATCCTCAAGATGAGCCAGGACAAGATTAAAGAGTTTTCGCACCTGCTCAAGGCGCTGAGGGCGGGGTGTCCGCCGCACGCGGGCTTCGCCATCGGGTTTGACCGGTTTGTGGCCGTGTTGAGCGGCTCGTCTTCCGTCAGGGACGTGATTGCGTTCCCGAAGAATAATAACGGCGTGGACGAGTTTGCTGGCGGGCCGGGCAAGATGACGAAGGAGCAGTTGCTAACGTATAACCTGCAGTTTCGCAAGAAGGAATGAGCAGGTTGAGGTGTTCTCACTCCCCTCCATTTACGCGACTGTATCATATTCACTGTCATATACTGTATCATTGTGTAAAACTACATTACTGTATCAACATCCACAGACATGGGCGCCTGGGCTGGATAAGGTCTATGGAAACCTACTACCATATTCACGAAGGTTTGGACAGCTGATTCGGGGAATATTATATATTTCATATCCATCACGGTGATTCCATGACGTGAACGCTCCTAATAACACAAGCAAAAGAACCTCCCAAGTCATCATCTTAAGTCATTCTTCCTTTCCTTTCCATAATCACATCCCATCCAGATGCTACATCGTTCTTCAGGATCTCTTCCACTGACCAGCATCCTCCGCTCCCTTGCCAACAGAGTTCAGCGCGCCCGACAGTCCCTGTCCGAGGTTGGCGATGCCATCGCCCACGGGGCGGCCAGTGGACCCCGTCGCGCTGGTGATGGTGTCGCCGACGCCCTGGGTCGCGGCACCGGTGACGTTGCCGACGGTGCGGGTGACGCCGCCGACGGTGTTGCCGAGGGCCGAGGTAACGAATTTGGCGCCGCCCGTGACGCCTGCGTTCTGGTCGCTGTTTCCGACGGGCATTTTGGGGAACAGTGGTTTGTGTTGTTGGGAGGTGGGTGCGAGGTTGCGCAAGAGGGGGACGTCTTTTATTTTGGTTTGGTTGTGTTGTTTGTTGAAGGTTGGCATGCAGTAGTTATTTGCCTTTGTAAGGAAAAGTATGGGATAAGCTGAGGTTGAAGGTTGGGGTCTGAGGCGCTTCTTATGAATTGTTTGATGGGTTGCCTTGTAGTTGAGGAAGGTGATGTGAGCTCCCGTCTGGACTGATAGAGTGTGACGTCAGAGGTGCAGGTGCGGGATGGAAAGCTCAGGGACCACCCCCCTGTCCTAGGTACCGGTAGGTATCTGATCAGGCAGGCGGGGGTGTGAATCGCACCTATCAAAGCTTCCACCTTTCCACATTTTCGTCGTCAGATTTGACATCACACATCGCTGGCACCGCGTCGTCTCAGACAGGGATGTGCTCGTGGGTGCATGCGGCCGTCCGGGCTGACGACATTGTTCTAGCCTGTTGGAGAACATATACCGAAGTTGAGAGATCGGCTTTCTTGGAGCTATGATTCCTGGTGACGGAGACGTGGGTTTATGGGATTCGTGTGATTGGGGAGGGTAGTTTTGAGTTCGAGATCAGCTATGCAGGGCTTTTTGCGATGTGTTTTCCTGTGGCAGTGCTATAGGATTCGAGGAGGGTGGCTTGACATGAGTGGATGGGACATCCTACAGAGTATGTTTCTCTGGGAGGTGAGCCTACATCGATGCGCATGTGAATTTTGTTCTCTGCCGTGCTTTCAATCTGATCTCATCCCCATCGCCCAATGATATTCAGCGAGGGCCACGCATCGATGCGTGATTTGCATGATTGGTGGCTGCAAAATAACGTGGAGCTTTAGCCGTAGTGTTGACCTCTTCCATTACCTTGCCTTGCTTAGAGACGACTTGCCTGGGCGTGAAGCAAGACTGAAGATAAGTGGACTCGTGAAATCTAGAGTTCAGATCCTTTCGTTGCTAGGTCGTTCTTCTCACCAATGCCTCTACCACGTCGCCTTCCCAATGAGCAAGCCAACGGTATCTTTATGGGAGCGACCGGAGAGCCTGAACAAATCTATTACTATCTCCTAGGAGCACTCTGATATGGTGCATATCGTCAACTTTCTTCATGACCCAGTCCTTCTCAATGGGCAGACGTTTTCTCCAAAATTACAGTCCGCCGCTCGTCTTGAAGAATGTTTCGCACATGGAAGGTTGATGGTCTTCACCAAGCTAACACGAGAACCCCGCGGCGCCACGATCTGCCAGATCGACGCCGTTGAAGATAGACCAGTGGTCACACGGACTAGTTTTTGAGACCCGTCGCATTCTCTGGCGCTAGCTGGATATGTTCTGCAGTTGACGTTGTCTCAGGCGCAGAGCCGCTAGCTCGCTTGCATAGGTACTAACGGCAGAGTGGTGAAGGCCTCAAGCCAGATTATTCTCCGTCTTTGACATCCTTCTCTGCCGCCGATTGAAGAAGAGGGCCGAAGAGCCATGTTTGAACACTTGATCGCGTATTTTGCGGCTGTTTATGTATCTTATGAGCAGAGACGCCTTGGCCGAGTGGTATAGTACAAAATTCCTCAATAGAAAAGAGCGTTCATGCAAACACCTGTCTAATTCCCTCCGGCATAATTCAGAGGCTCGCATTGGACGAGGGATCTTTTTGATTATAGCAATCGCACTATCTAAAGTATTCATCTGGGTCTCTGCTCTATCAGATAGGCAGAAGGACCGTCTTTTACTAAATTTTATCGTAGTTTAGAGGCATCCTACACGGCTTAGAGCGTCTTGTGTAGTATTCCGGGATGTATACTTGTTCGGCAATGAAGACTAGTCATGTCACGCTTCGTCTAGTCATGTCCCTTCTTCTAGTCATATCTCGCTTCGTCTGGTCATGCCACGCTTCATCGACATTGGTAACAACATACTCCGCACTAAGAGTTCAACAACTCATTTGTCGTCGATATCCGCGAGAGTACCGTGAGAAGAGTTTCCTACTTATACCACCAAATGGGCCTTCGACATGATCTATACTCCGATATTGCCCACTCTTGCCCTATCTGCCAAGTGAAATTTGACCCCGAGGCTACTATGACCAACAAGAGTCACTCCAAGAGGCCAGGGGATCAGTCTCGACAGGTAAATATCCCATTCTCCCTCCGTTTAAGAGCACCGCCTTCTGGACGAGCACTTAACTCGACTTGATCAGCCCGTCACTGACCTAGTCGCTACTTCTACATCTAAGAAGCGTCCGCACTTGGAAGCATCTACTATATCAGGAAAAGTACTACCCAGGATATTCAATACTTACTGGCTTTGCCAGAGTAAATACACAAAGGCGTTGATTAGGTTGAAGTCTCCGGACTCCGGAAAGCTGCATAGAAATTCCGCCAAAACAAGGAAAAGGGAATTGAGACGGAAGAAGGGGAAGTATTGACCTTATCATACACGCCCCTGCCCGGACTTGAACCCCGCCCCTCAGTCAACCCCAACTTTGAATTCGTTGGTGTACTTGTTTATTTGGTCACTAAACTAGGCATACAGCTTGAACTGACCCGTCGACCTTAACAGACGCCGCTGTGATGGTGACAGGAACGACGTTAGGATGACATATATACCCTTAGCCTCAAACAACAAGGTAAGTAGGCATGTCGTATAAAGAAGGGAGAAGGGACGTGTAAAGAATCTGAAGGGCCAGTAAGTCGTAAAGTCTGCCTATTAGAAACCCAGCACATCGCTCCTTAGGCCTCGGAGGCCACGCTTGGGCAATGTGGCGTCTAATCTACACTTCAGGTCATCTTGATGCATGACCAGCCGCATCGAGAGCTTACGATACTGTCAAAAATGAGCATCTTGGAGGTCCCAAAGGCCTAATGGGGCGTTGAAATAGATCCACAGCTTTTCTTCGAGATCCCATCTTCGTACGTGGACGTACTACCAGTCCAAATAATACCAGAGCTCGCAGCGCCTGTAGGCTATGGTCTCGAGGTCTTGTCTCATAGGAGGTCACTGATAGTGTCACCATCACGAAATTCCGATACATGAGTCAAGAAGAGATGATGCTGAGCGCGGACACGAAGGACCGAGGGAGGCGAGGACGAAGCTGGACTGACTTGAGCCCACAACTTGAAAGATGGCGGTCGGGCACACGAACTGCGAAGAAGCGTGATACTATAGTCTCTTTCGACAGCACTGCGACATGAGGATCATTCTAGATGATGAAAGCTCGATACTGAGTATTTATTCGTAGAATTCGCAGCGTGAGAGCGGATGGACAGACCATCCTTGACATCTGAAGGAGTGAGCCTATGGTACACGATTCTAGTGGTTGAAGCTCAAAACTCATGATAGCGTACGAGAGATGCACGCTGTTTCTTGTGTAGGGGTATGCATACGAAGCGTTTTTGAGAAACTAGAGGGAGTCAGATGAACCAAGCTTCACTCGGATGAAAAGAAATCATGCAGGAACCAGAAAGTATGCTAATCTGGACGCTGTTTCTCCGGCACACTTTCGCAGTTCCCACCTCAACTGTAGCCATTATCGTAGAGGACCAGAGCTCGGAGCTAGGAGTTTGCCAACATTTTCGTGCCAGCGGTTGAAGAGAGACAACTTTTCATCTGAGTGTGATGTATTTGTTGAGATCCCATCGAATGGGCTACTGAGTAAAGCAGAGTTGACTTTAATTATGGCCAGTAGCTCCAGAGAGGCCGATAGCTGGCAGTACCTGATCGATCTTGCGCAGCCTCACCTTCTCAACGCTGTTCTCATCTGGCGTGTTAGCTATGCCAACAAGGTCGTTTCCACTGGTGAATTTGCACTGCCACGAGTGTCTGAATGCGAGAAGCAAATACCATCTTTAACTTCAAAAGAAAAAGCCTGATTCTGATGAGGGGTTAAAAACCGGGTACGCCCTAGAGAACCACGTAACGCCTCTCAAAGCTAAGGCATAACCCGTGTGGGATGTACACGACCCGAGTATCAGACACGTCCGTCAAGGTCCGTCGTAGCTGTACGTAAAGCTAGGTACGAGCTTTCGGAGTATTGATACCGAGCTGGCAAAAGCTTGGGTAGCTACGGGGAATGGACAATCTAATTGCGGCTCGCGCTTATCATGCATTGGGTACCCGCGAGGACCGTAAAGAATAAAATGCCGTCATAGGCTGGTGTGCTTAGAGCAATTGAGTTGGTGGTCTGAAACGGAGGCATCGAGATGGTTGAGCTTGGGGCGTAGAGCGGCAGCCCCATTTTCCCATGGTAAAGTCTTGGTAATGCATTGAGGTACTCATCCACATTAGCATAAATCGATCGTAATTCTTCTCCTTCTCTCTACGTGAGAAATCTTTCTCTCTTTCTTCAAGATTCTTCAAACTCTCTCTCCCCCAGTCATCATCATGTTTCCCGATAATCTCACCTCCAGCGGCAACATCTCCGGGTTTATGGTGGTGAAAGATGCATCCGCAGCGCTTCTCTCACCATGGACGACATTCGACAAGGTCTACAAGTCGGTCATGGGCTACCCTGCCAGCGACTTCGAGTTCGTTTACGGACAGACACCGCTCTCGACTTTCACTGAAGCCATGACTTTGGTGACGCTGTATCTCGTAGTCGTTTTTGGCGGCCGGGAGGTGATGCGCAACCGCAAACCGCTGGAGCTGAACACGCTCTTCAAAGTTCACAACTTTTTCCTGTCCCTCCTCAGCGGAGCTCTACTGGTTCTCTTCGTCGAACAAATCGCACCAAGCCTGTGGCAGAAGGGCATCTACGAATGCATCTGCGGACCCACGGGCTGGACACAACAGCTAGTCGTTCTTTACTACGTGAGTAATCTGACAAGATCACTTATAACTAAGAACCCAAGCTGAAACAATTCCCGGCAGATCAACTATCTCACAAAGTACTACGAGCTCATCGATACCGTCTTCCTGATGCTCAAGAAAAAACCCCTCACCTTCCTCCACTGCTACCACCACCCGGCCACCGCGCTCCTCTGCTTCAGCCAGTTGATCGGAGGCACCCCGTTATCCTGGGTGCCCATCACGCTCAACCTGACGGTGCACGTTGTCATGTATTGGTATTACTTTCAGACCGCGCGGGGCGTCAAGGTGTGGTGGAAGCAGTGGATCACCGTCTTGCAGATTACCCAATTCGTGCTGGACCTTGGTGAGTAAAACCGCCCCAGACCACCAACAACCACTCACTTCACATGACGGTGAGACTTTTGGTATCTGGATTGATGCTAATTCGCGTCGACAGGTTTCGTCTACTTTGGCTTCTACGACGTCTTCGCAGACACTTACTTTAAGGAGATCCTCCCCCACGTCGGCCGGTGCGGCGGCGAGTTCTACTCAGCCGTGACCGGCGGTGCCATCCTGACGTCGTACCTGATCCTCTTCATCATGTTCTACATTTCGACTTACAAGAAGGGCGGTCGCAGCAAGGCGGCTGCATCTGCGTCGGAAAAGTCCAACCCGGCCGCCATCCTCAACGAAAAGCAGACTTTGGCGGCGGCAGTGACCTTGGGAGGTAAGAACGCCAAGGTTGAGCTTCAAACATGATAAACTTTCACCTCAACTCAACTTCTTTTGCGTTTTTATTTTGGATAAAGCATGAACCCATAGAATACCATAGACACGTAAGCATTGTTGGTCTGGTGGCCCTTGGAACTGAGCTCGGTGCTCGGGCCAGGGTCTTCAAGGTGTGAGGGGGGGAGTAACGAAATACCTGGTTGGTGCTATTGGTGGCGGTGACGGTGACGTTAGTAGGCATAAGTATTGGTTGAGGTTCGAAAGCAGGGCGGGAGTTTACTCCGGATTGTGGAACAAATGACATGAGTTTATTGCAAGAGTGTGCTCATGTCTGACTGTATGCAAAAGTGAAATGCCATGTCTGACGGTGAAAGATGGTGGGATGGGGTGAGATGAGGAGGAAACATCTGAAGTTGTGCGGCCTGCGGTCTGCCGGAGTGAGGCGGGTCGATGGATTTAGAATTACGGGCCTTCAAGGTGTGGTCGGATCGTCTGGGGAATCCTGGTCCGCAGATCGCGCTAGTACGAATACGACCAAAATCCAACATGCTGACGCTCGAGGCCATTCTTCCCTTTCCTCTCACCCAACAAGTCTTCTCGAGCAGCACTTAAGTTGCTATATTTCTGTCCATAAGGTTGCTTCATGCACAGCGCTAAGAATGAATGGAAAATGTGTTACTGGCATGATCAATCGCCTCGTGCCTCCGGGACTACTGACATACTGCCGTGATGCCACCGCCATGAAAGTGGTGTTGTTAGGTGTGTGCGCCTGAGTTTGAAGTGAGATAATTGACGGACATCACATGCAATTAAAGCTAAAGGTGTCTTCAGTTTTGCCAAGCATATGTTGTATTTGCGATGAGTTCAACCGATGAAGCTCTTGGTCTAAGTGCCAGTAGCAGAACGGCTTGCTCCAGGTGGGCAGCATCAAAGTGACGAAGCGCGGGCAAGCTTCCCCTGGTTTCAACTCTGAACTTCTTTCAACCTCCCACACCAAGATCGTGATCAATAATCCAGTAAACTGGCAGAAACAAGCAGGTGCCATGGCTTATGAGACATGGGCAATCGTGACAACACCAGCCACTAATGAACGAACGGCGTGGCAGAATCCGTCGGCTACCTGACTGAAGCAAGGTAAATGTCGACGATGAAGAAACAATGGAGTGATAAGAGGTAAAGACTTGAGAAAAAAAGAGATGCCTGCATGGGGACTCGAAACCAAAAGTTACAGAAAGCGGTAGCGCTGCACTTCAGGATTAGGGGTATAACCATCTTAAGCTTCTGGGCAGAAGTCCCTTTTGTTTCTGTAACTGACGAAAAGCCGGGCAGTTGCTTCCTATGACCCACCAGGGACAAGTCTGATCCTTTGAGCACCCGACCTGCTCTCCTCGACTCTGATTCATCACCAAGGCTGCATCGAAGTTTACCCCCACTGCTGACCCGGAAGGACGTACGGATGCACAAGACTCCCATGATTCATTCCATGGACGAAAAGCACTGCAATTGCACGGATAGGCCAAGAAAGCGATGAATTTGCAGAGTCCTTCCTCTCTCTGATAATGACGAGGACACCAACTGCCTTCTCTAGACTCCATGTTTCATGTTCCCCTCCCAGTTCATTGTCTTCGGTCCCGACGAACAAAGACATCGGCCCCGGAATCCCGTCTAGTTTGAAATTCCACGGCGCCGGCGCCGCGAATGGCACCCTCTTCTGCCACACTTCCCCTCACCAAGTGCTAGCGCCCCCTCGGCTGCTGCTGCTTTGTCCTTTGTTCGATCCTCAACAACAGCTCACCAGCCCCATGGTTCTAACGGGGGATCCCCGCGGTTTATCGAAAGATGATGGCTGTCAGAAATGGTGTGCTAGTAATGGCGCTCAAACTTGGCCGATCTAGTCCTTGATCTGGCAAGCGGTGCCAGTCTTGCCCGTGAGCCACATGGCATGCTGCCTCCTGTCTCACAACCGATATTCTCTATAGACCCAAACCTAGCGATATCGGGCAGTCTTGCTCGCTAGCTCAGCCCATCACTCTGGGGTCTGAAGTTCAGCTACTCCGTAGAACGCCCCGGTAGCAACTACGTTCAACGCGAGGCTATTCCTAAATTGAGCTAACGACAACTCGCGCGCAGCTGAGGATGTTCTCCAGTGTTTTCGGGCGCCGCCGATGATCTAGACAGTCAATCAACTGCAGGGTATGAACTAGTGATGAAGCTAAATAGAGACTGTCGGTTGTTTTTGGCCCCTCCTCTTAAGTAGAAGGCGGCAGCTTCAAGATGTGTGGCCGACCTGCGATGCCCAACAGCACCTCTTTCCTAACTCCAGAACTTACCCAAACATCCAGTACACAGACCATTGTGCTGTTCGATACACTAGCTTCCGAAGCTCGTCCAGCATGCGAGATGACAAGAAGATGGGAAAAGATGCTGAAAAGCGTGAGCCCGTAGCTGGAAGCGGTGCACCCCAGACAAAAAGGCCCTCACTCGGATCTAGGCCATCCTCAGACCTTCTCGGTGTGGAGCGCTCGCGAATCTCAGTCATACACTCCCACGCTACTCCACTACCTGGCCTCGACGACAATCTACGTTCATCTTACTCAGAGGAGAACGACAACGACGGGGAGGACATTCTCCCCCAATCCCTGATGGAAGAATGGGAAGAAAAGGCTCGCCTATCACAGGACCATCCCTCTGGTACTAGAGCCGTGACGAAGAGGGCGACGGATGCGGCAGACGAAGAGACACGCAAGAGGAACAGCGAACTCTCTATGGCATATCAGAGCCTCTACAATGAAAACCAATGCCGCCGCCACGATTCCATCAGATCCTCAACCACCCTGACCGACGGGCCACGACCGCCAGCGATCCCCCGACGGATATCATCCCTACGACAACCCGGCGCCGTACGCATGATCTCCAGCGAAGACTCGATCTCGCCCACACAAATCCAAAGCGCTTCCCCCTCCGTCATAAAGAGAGTCCCGTCACACACCGTTTCAGACTCACATACGCTCTCTAGAACAGACGACGTAGAACGGAACGCCTCCTCACCACCGCAATCCGAGTCCGCGTCAATCATCTCGTCCATCTTCGCCCCGCAGCTCCGGCACCTCGCGAGCCATCCGTCTTTCCACGGGTCTATATCGAGTAGTGAGCCGCGGGGAATGGGGCAGCAGGATCCCACGCCTGTCACGGAACAGAGACATCCTGGCAAGACCGATGCTCGGATCAGCCGTTTCACAAGACAATTTGAGCCGGGCATTGACGAGGTCGATGGCGAGGACTACCGACGCCAAGTGACATATCTCGATATGGCGAGGGCGGAGAAGCATGGCTCCGTACTGTCGCCGTCTTCGGGCAGCGAGGTTGAAGGGGAGCAAGGGGTAGAAGGATGGCGGCTCGCGGTTCTGGTGGTTGGGATCTGTTTCGCGGTGTTCTCCATCTCGGCAGATCGAACTCTTCTCACAACTGTAAGTGACCATGACGTTTGACAAACCACCCAGACTAACAGTACTAGGCCATACCGCAAATCACATCAGAGTTCCAATCCACCGCAGACATTGGCTGGTACGGCTCAGCTCAGCTCCTCACGATCTGTGCCCTCCAGCCTGTATTTGGCAGAGTCTTTTCGCTTTTCTCCGTGAAATGGGCATACGTCCTAGCCATACTCATGTTCCTCGCTGGATCGCTCATCTGTGGCCTCGCCCCCGACTCTCTTGCGCTCATCGTTGGCCGTGCCGTCGCTGGCTTTGGAAGCGCTGGGGTCCTCACCGGGAGTTTTGTCGTCATCGCAGGGGCGGTCCCCGTGAGAGTGCGGCCGGTTTGTACGGCCATCGTCGGATTGATGTAAGAAACCTCCATCAAGAGAGAGAGAGGATTCCAAGACGTGTTGACGCTAACGCAACGACAGTTTCGGTCTTGGCGCCATGGTCGGTCCCTTGCTCGGAGGTGTCTTTACTGGCCTTGTCGTGAGTAATCATGCGGCCCTAAGAGTTTGCAAAAGACAAAGACTGACTCCGTCCCTAGACGTGGCGATGGTGTTTCTACATCAATCTCCCAATCGCAGGCTTCACCCTCATCGTATTTCTCTTATTCTTCCACCCTCAGCAGCAACCACAACACAAAAAGACCTTCCTCAATAAGATTTTTGATCTAGACCTGATAGGCAACGTACTCCTTCTCGGAGCCTGCGTAATGCTCTTCCTAGCCCTCCAGTACATCGCTCAGGGCGAAGCCTTATCAAGCACAAGAATCATCGGTCTCCTCTCAGGCGCCGGCGCGACGACCATCGTCTTCGCGGCATGGCAGTGGTGGAAACAAGACGGCGCGCTCTTCCCACCAGCCATCATCACACAACGAACCGTAGCCGCCTCCTGCGTCGCTGCCTTCGCCACGTACGGGGCTCTCCTCATTCACATCTACTTCCTCCCGATCTGGTTCCAGGCAGTCCGCGGCGAGAGCGCCGTATCCTCCGGCGTCGACATGCTCCCCTACGTCGCCGCGATAGCCCTCTTCTCGCTGCTAGCAGGCATATTCGTCTCCGTCGTGGGTTACCCCCCAGCCCCGGCCATAATCGGAGGCATGATCGCCATAGCCGGATGCAGCAAGCTCCTTACGCTCTCGCCCGACACGCCGACGGCGCACTGGATCGGCTTCGAGATCCTCGTCGCGGCGGGTTTCGGAATGGCTATACAGCAAGGGTTCACCGCTGTGCAGGTCGTCCTGCCGCCGGACGAGGTGCCCATCGGGACCGCGGCGGTTGTGGCGTCGCAGGCGCTGGGCGGAGCCGTTTTTGTGTCTATTGGGAATGCGCTGTTCCAGAATCACTTGCTGCGGGCTTCGGCTCCCGGGGTGGATATCCCGGCGGTGCTCGGGGCCGGGGTGGCGGCGTTGCGGACGGTTGTGCCGGCTGAGACGCTCCCGATGATGGTTTCTGTGTACAATGATGCTCTTCGCGTGGCATTTACTGCTGCGATTCCGTTGGCTGCTGTTTCGGCCATTGCAGCTTGTTTCATGGAATGGAAATCGGTAAAGGGAATGAGAGCCGCGTGATGATCATGACGAGGAGTTAGAGGAGGGGCTGATGATAATGAGCACGTGTGTTAGCGTAGCGAGATGATTCTTTGCGATTCGCAACAAGCTTATCTCTATGCTTTTTGTGAGCTATTCCCAATTTGCGTTTCGTAAAAGACGACCCCTGTGAAAGCCACCTCTTCCTAATGAGGGGATCGATGGCGATCGCAGCCATCCCGGCAAGGGCCACAAGGCAACAGAATTAACCCCTGGTATCCGCGGAGCTGGTGGAGAGGGACCTGCAGGTGTTTGCAGCAGACCACACCTATAGCGCTCTCCTGCGAAACAGTTCGAGCAGCCCTTACACTATAGAAGTCAATGACAACAGGGCTGTAAGAGTCTTGTATTGTGGTCATTTCCAGGAGGCGCGAAACCCGTCTAGTCAAGCCCGTGTGCGGCGTGATTCGTTCAATCCGTCTAAGGCTGGTCAGGGATGCGAATCCCTCGACCCCCAAAATCACTCGCCAAGCGCTGCATGTCTCTAGAACCCTGGCTTCAAGGTGACTTTGAATGCCCAGCTTGGGGCATAGGAAATTGAAGCATAGCCATTGTGCCTGCATGGAGTTGCGAGTTATTAATCGCAGCGTTCCGTCCCGCACCAACCCAAGACTTTTCTCGCGTTCTCTTCCCGTCGTGCCGAAACTCTCTCACATATTTCGTCAAGATTGCTCGGGGCAGCAACCATCGTTGACAATGCATCTGCCGCTGCTACACTGGCGGCTGCTCCTCGTAACGGTGCCGTTGGTGACGGCGGTGGCGGGCCAGACGTGTTACTGGCCCAACGGCGTCGAGGCGACGCAGGCGGTAGCCTGTCCCGTGGCCGGCGGCACCGAGGTCGCGGCGTGCTGCTTCCAGAATCATTACTGCATGAGCAACGGCCTCTGCTTCTCGCAGACGGAGCTGAGCTTCTACCGCGGAGCGTGTACAGATCAGAATTGGTCGAGGAGCGGGTGTCCGAAGTACTGCGACAAGGAGGAGATTACCGGCGGAGGTAAGAAATTTCTTGATGGAAAAACGGGGAGAAGAGAATATTCTCTGTTTGTGGGAGTTTTGTGCCTTGGGTTAGTATGGACTGACTTTTACGATAGTCCCCGGCCGTCATTGCGGTGTCGCGTTATGCGGTGACAAAAAGTTCGCATGTCAAAACTCCGGCAACTGCGCAAACTACACCTTTGGTGTTCCTGCGGGCCAGATGCTACTCAACGAGTACCTGAAATCAGACCTCGGCGACCTTGCGACAACGACGGTGACCGCGACCGCGGTAGCAGGAGGGCAGAGCACCGGGACCGCCGCAACGTGTTCCGCGACCGCGGCAGAGTCCAGTGCCAGCAACGGGATCTCGACGGGTGCGGCGGCGGGTATCGGCGTGGGCATCGGTGCCCCGCTGGCGCTGGCGATCGCGGCGCTGACTGCCATGTTGTTGCGCGAGAAGAGGAAGACGAGGGCGGCGCTGTCGAGTCAGGTGGATTCCTCTGGGACCGGCCCGTCGTCGCCGTGGGCCAAGTCTGAGCGGACGGCGTATGTGCCGGTTGAGATGCATGGACAACCGGTGCCGAATGAGATGTCTAGTAACCATGATAGGAGACATGAGCTTTCTTGATGGTTGAGGCTTGATGATTGCTGGAGGGGTTGGTAGTGTGGATATTCGAGTAGAAATGGGTTCCGCAGACTCTGAAACTGGAAGGCTATCTACGTAGCCATAAGTATGAAATCCATGAATCTGTAGTTCTCTTTGATATCGTGCACTAGATCCCGTTGGCCGATAGGCCACCTCCTATATTCCCAGATCACTAACGCTTAGAATACAGGATTTAGTCTGTCACGTCATCCGAATCCGCCGAATCTGACAACCGGTAGGGTTCGGCGGATGGTAACTAAGACATGTTCTTGGAATCCATGGTACATGGCGACTCTCAAGTTATGCCATTATGGAGTAAGTCTGAAGCCGTTGAAGGTCGCTGAGAAGATGCAAAAGACACTATCGTGAAAGAATCTCACCATGAGCTTCAATCTCGTGTCTAAGGACATCGTTGGTAGCCAAACCGGCGCGGTCGTTATAATCAGTCGTCTTGCTTCCATCTAAGGTGATGATTATTCAAGATGAGATACCTGCTGCTCGGGTTATTGTGACTCCCATGGGAAAGTTAGATCTCTTCTTCGTCACCCGTCATTTCATCCCCGGAAATCCCGAATCACCGTGAAGAGGAACATGACCACGAGAATCCCTTCCAACCAAATCAGACTTCTATACAGCTGCAGTTGCGACTCAGCTCAGACGCAGGCTAGACACGAGTTACTTCGGTTGACGCGCCAACGAGGCGAAGCACATGCAGGCGCCCCGGCGGCTATGACCCCAAGGCCAGCCAACCACCGCTCACCCGCCCTCACCACCATCGCCATCGGGCGCCGTTTCGAAAAGGGTTCATTAGCATCCCGTAGACGAATTTCTGCCGTCGCGACGGCTAGCACTTGAAGCGTTCATCATACGCTTGGCCCCCCTTCCTCTCTTCCCCCTTCTCACTGTTCGCGCTCTAGGGCTGAGGCTAAATTGCGTGGGACGGAGCGTGGCGTCGCCGGGCGGTCGCGTTTGCGCTTACTACGAGGCAGAAAGACAATTGTCTCAGGAGAAGGGAAGGTGTGTGTTAATGCTCGTGCTGTTCGCAATCCCAAAATAAGCTTGTCGCCGCATGGGTTCTCAACTCAATGAGGCATCGTGCAAAAAGAAAATGAACCCCCATGTGGCGCGCCTGCATGGTAAGCCTTGTTGCCGCTTACAGTACCATCGTAGCCGGGGGTCTAACGGTGTGTTCACCCTAGCGGGCTGAGCTCTCATTCAAGTACTCGGCTGGCAGCCTAATTTCACATTTGCTCTTGTTTTCCTTTTGGTCTTTGATGCCCTTCTTTCTGTTCAAATTGTGATCATCATCGCGTGCGTTACGCGTTTTATCCCCTTCCTCTTTAAGGCCTCGTACAATTTGGAGTAACGGAGGAGGAACTCGACACAGATTGTGGCGGAATGGCCGATCAAATCCAGCACCGTCTCCACACGGAGGCAACGGCTGCGGCGCCGGTACCAGCAGACCAGCCCGGCCTCGAGGCGGCACCGAGCCGGTACTCCACCGCGCCGATCCCGTACGACCCTTCCGAGTTCCAGAGCCCGTTGGAGAAGTCAACGTGGACGACAATGACGCAGGCCTATCATCCGGCGCTCACTTCCGCCGCAGCGGCAGACGCGCCGCCGCCGCCGGAGAGACGACGCGTTCTCGGTCTGACGGTGCCTGTTTTCTGGGGCTTGGTGATTGCGCTGGTGGTCATCCTTGCTGGGGGCATCGCCGGCGGTGTCGCGGGAGGATTGGCGGCGCAAAAAGCCAATAGCTCAGCGGTGTCAGTGTAAGTTCACCTATCCGGCTCACCCACATAGGGAAAATGAGAGTGTAGTTGACCGCATCTGACCTCCGTGCAGAGATCCGTCTTCAACAGCCTCAGCAACAGCAGGCTCGCAATCGGCGCCTACAACCTCAAGCGCGAGCTCGGGCACAGGCACGCAATCTTCCAGCTCAACAGCGACTTCATCCACCACGCGCTCGATCCCGACGGGCATCCGCTCCGCCCCGACGGACGGCGGCTGTCCGAGCATCAACACGACGACCTACACGCCCACCGACGCCGGCGGCAACGCGATGAAAATCGGCTCCGGGTACTCGACGCAGACCTTCCGCCAGCTGTGCGAGGTGAATTACCCGTCGGGCGCGGCCTACGGCAACCCGGCGCTGTATGATATCCTCAAGGTGTATGTTTCGACTTTTGAGGAGTGTATGGCGCTGTGTGCGGCGCATAACCAGGCGTATGGGAGTAATCTTGCCAGCGGGGATGTCAAGGCGGGAGGGTATTGTCGGTCTGTTGCTATGATTAAGTTGCCGGGGGAGTATTGTTACCTGAAGAATGGTACTGGTAAGATGGACACGCAGGGGCACGCCAAGGATTTTGTTAGTGGTGTTGTTATTTCTGGGCTGCCGGATGCGTAGGGCTGAGTGTGTGGGAATGAGATGCCTGGGACCTTTGGGTTAGGGGAAAGGCAGCAGTAATGATATGTGCCCGACGGCCGTGGTCTTAATAGCCGGCTCTTAATATGAATACTCAGAATCCTATCGCATGTGATCAAAATGCCGATCCAAGGTTGACCTATTGGTGTTTGCTCAAGGTATAGATGTACTGCAAGGCTGGATCATCGGTAGCTGAGGTTCTGTTTGAGACTTGAGGCATGAGCCGCCACCAAACACACAGCAGCAGTGAGTAGCTCGAGGATGATGAAGATGTAACTGAGGTGTGTGCGATGGGAGCGGGAAGAAGCGAAGTTCGGCGTGATTGCACAGAAGAAGAGAAGCATGACGGACATGTCTGCCTACCAAGGTGGAGTAGAAAAGTTGTGGACCATCAAAGTTGCTTTACTGGCGTGCCAGGGATCGTGAATGAGGATTCGTCTAGAAGCGGTTTTCTTAAGGTACCTTGTGTTCTTTACCGGGATAGAGAACTCTCGGCCAGATTGGAGTAGCCGTTTCTGGAATGTTGAGATGGCAACAAAATAAACCTCGCTCATCAACGTAGGAAGGGCTCTTCACTGGCCAAAAGAAGGTTTCGCAAACCTCCACGGAGGAGGTTGGGAGGTTAAGCATGCGTTGAGGGTTCTTGGTAATTCTATTTCACTCGGCCTGAGTGATTAGTAAGTCAGAAATATCCCCGAGCAAGCGCACTTGCGAAATGTAAGACTTGTGGCTATGAGAAAACAGCTCGGAGAAGCATGTGACTTGTGTGAGGTTATGAAGCGGATGAATAATGTGTCTTTGGGTGAAAGATTCATGGTTCAATATTGACTCATCCTTTTGATCGTGTGCGCGATAATCTTGAATACTTGCACGCAAGGATTCTTGATATATCGCCGACCAAGACGTTCTTGGCTCCAATCTAGGCATTAGTCTTATGAGGCAGGAGCTTCATTGACGTCAACAATTCCAAATAAAAGCTGATGCGATTGATAAGATTCCCAGCAACATGAGAACCCTTGTAGATTATAAACTTCCCGACACCGGTGACCAGCTCAGCCCACAATTCGCGAGAAGACGAAAAGATAGGTACTTGAGGTAGGTACACGGCACACCGTGGTGTAGATTTGTGGCTCGGAGCCGAGTTGCGTCACTCGGAAGAGCCTCGGCAAGTGGGGCTACCGACGGAACGGGGAGTCGGCGACTCGGTGCTTAGGTAATCCACGCAGTCAGTACAGAGAAACGGCACTCCGATCACGCATCCAGACCACATGCGGTTTGGCTTGGCCGACTGACAAGACGCTATCAAATGCACCCTGAATCGTGCGGCAGGCCCCGATTAAAAATTTCTGGAATTCTGGAATCCACCACCACCAGCAGCGCAACTCATCAAGTCTCCCAGATCCCGGCCACCACCATTAGAAATCACTTTAGCTGTGCTGCTGTCGCTGCAGAACCACTGTCTGTACTCCGTACTACCACTGCCTACCACTACCATCCCGGGTCTGCCGTCACGATAGCGGTCCACGAGTTTCCAAGCCTTGATTGGAAGCAAACCCCGTCGCCGTCGCCGTCCTGCCCCCTTCCCATTCGTTTTGCCCCTCCACCCCTCCTCTCTCTCACACGCCCCCTGGCGTACTGTGTGAGTCTGTGGCACCCCCTCCTCCCCTCTTGCTGTACATATATCTCTCTTTTTCTGATACCCCGCCATTTTTGGAGAGGATAGTGCGTGTTCCTGAACGCGCATATCACCGCCAAACTGTTCTCTTCAACCTTTAAACGAACAATTCTTCGCTCAAGCGCCACTGGTCTATCCTTTGCCGCAGCCACCACATCTCTCAAGAAGAACTCTACGAACCCTGTTGATTTAAAGTCAAGTGCCCGCAAAATGCACAACAAGGTTGTCAGTATGTCACGACTCTCTGTTCCTGCGTTGTTGCCCCTCCTGCAGTCCAGCAGAGACAAACATGCTTCTCAAACATGACCGAGCCGTGATGGCTTCAAATGTTGCAATGCGCCTTTGCTAACCTCATACCACAGTCATCGGCTCTGGGCCTGCTGCCCACACCGCCGCCGTCTACCTGGCGCGCGCTGAGCTGAAGCGTAAGCCCCTCCCACTTCCAACTCCAGGACCATCCACTGACGATACTTCCCCCCTCCAGCCGTCCTTTACGAGGGCTTCATGGCCAACGGCATCGCCGCCGGCGGTCAGCTCACCACCACCACCGACGTCGAGAACTTCCCCGGTTTCCCCAAGGGCATCATGGGCGGCGAGCTCATGGACAACATGAAGGCCCAGTCCGAGCGCTTCGGCACCACAATCATCTCCGACACCGTCGCCAACCTCGACCTCTCCTCCCGCCCCTTCAAGTACTCGACCGAGTTCGAGCCCGAGACCACCCACACCGCCGACGCCGTCATCCTCGCCACCGGCGCCTCCGCCAAGCGCCTCAACCTCCCCGGCGAGGAGAAGTACTGGCAAAACGGCGTCTCCGCCTGCGCCGTTTGCGACGGCGCCGTCCCCATCTTCCGCAACAAGCACCTCGTCGTCATCGGCGGCGGCGACTCGGCCGCCGAGGAGGCCCTCTACCTCACAAAGTACGGCTCCCACGTCACCGTCCTCGTCCGCCGCGACGTCCTCCGCGCCTCGCAGATCATGGGCAACCGCCTCAAGGGCCACGAGAAGGTGACGATCCGCTGGAACTCGGCCGGCAAGGAGATCAAGGGCGGCGACGACGGCCTCATGAGCCACCTCGTCGTCAAGGACACCGTCACGGGCGCCGAGGAGACGCTCGAGGCCAACGGTCTCTTCTACGCCATCGGCCACGAGCCCGCGACCTCGCTCGTCAAGGGACAGCTCGAGACCGACGAGGAGGGCTACGTCGTCACCAAGCCCGGCACGCCGCTGACCAACATTGAGGGTGTCTTCGCCGCCGGTGACGTCCAGGACAAGAGATACAGACAGGCCATCACCAGTGCCGGTACCGGCTGCATGGCTGCCATGGACGCCGAGAAGTACCTCGCCGAGCTCGAGGACGGCGATCCCAAGGACCCTTCCAACTGACTAGATCATCATCTCTAGATTCAGAAGAAAAAAACAAAAAAGAAGAGTCGTGAATGGGCTATTTGTGAGCCGCATAATGATATAGAAGAGCCTCTAGACTAGATATGCCGGCAAAAAGCACCGAAAAAATAGACTTTTGAATTCAAGCGTATTAAAATCACTGAAGACCAAAAAAAGGGTGGTATTCTCCCATCGCCTCGGAGTCAGATCCGAGTCGACCGAAGCAGATCTCGGAGATATATGCCCCTGACCGCGTCCGTCTGTCCCCTACTTATGGCCGGGCTTTCCCGGATCTGCGGTCCTTGCGGTTACAGCTGCTCTCTCTCAATGCCTTTCCTTTTCCTTGATATTTGTTAGACTACCACCCCGAGCTAAGACGTCAGCGTGGAGGCAACGTTATTATTCAAAGAGCCGCTGTTTCCCTCATCAAAAATCGAGGAATGCGAACAAGGTCGTGTGTCGTCCCAAATTTCTATGAAGCTTCCTGAGCTCAGGTATCCCCGTGTTTGTCCCTACCTAGTAACCAACTCAAGTAATCTTCGCTGCAGAATCCAAGTCATCCCTTCGCCCCCTCCTCCACATCTCGGACTCCTTCTCGTCCAAAGAGTCTGCTCATGCAGAGAGCAGACTCCTCCAACTCACCACTCCCCCCAAAGGCCTCAAGCCCACCGGACCCCCCACATGAAGCTTAAAATACCTAACGACTGGTCCTACCGATACCTAATGCCCCAGAAAATCCAGCGCCCAAAGAGACGATGCAGAGACCAGTTCCGTTGTGCCAGCGCATGCGTGTTCGCCTCGCTCGACCCACGAGGGGGGCCATGCGGTATGCGGCTCGAACGCTTGACGCCTTGCCCAAAGCATTCCTTTCCATCCACTCGCTGGTCCTTTTTTTTGCCGCATCGTCCGTTCCCACACCCATCCCACCATCCATCCCATCCAAACTTGTCAATGGACCCGACTCGTAAAGGCACGGGAACTATTAGAGAGCAAGGGAGAAAAAAAGTCTCACTATGGGCTTTCTCCAATGAGCTCCCGTGGGGCGGGGTAAGGTGAAGTAGCGCAGGCGTTTCAAACCACGCATCGCCCATGATCAGCCCATTATGTACCTTGATCTGTATCTCGTACCATGTGCCGTAAACTGGAGAGAGAGAGTGTGTGAGAGTTTCTTCTTATACTTAAGTTCGCCTTCTTCGTCTTCTCTTTCCCCATCTCCACTTTGTGTCAAAAGCGAAAAGAGAAAAACAAGCCCCCGACGACATCTTCATCCTTTGATTGAGCTGTTCCATCTTCCCCGGCCCCAACTCCAACTCAAAAGTATTCGAAAATAAAGGAATAGAACCCACCGCCAACACTTCCCCCAGATCGACGATATGCCAAGCAGCAAGGGGTACTCGTACAAGAGCAACAGCCAGGTAATTTGAAGCCAACGCGAGGTTCTCGTGAAAGCAACAAAGTACTCACTGCGGGGGGAATAAATAGGGTAACTACTCCTGCGCTCGCGACTATGGAAACAGCAGCAGCAGCAGCTCCGCGAACCCGAACTCATACCAGTATCCCAGCGCGTGAGTCTCACATATTTCTTACTTTCATCCAACCTCATTTAGTCCTCAACTGTCGGCTGGGGTGAATGTTACGTGAGGGGCACGAGAGAGAGGCCCAGCCAAGACCTGACGGAATCTGACAAACGATGGATAGAAGCGGCTCAATTCACTACTCAACCCCAAAGAGCGAGAGGTATCAAAACGAGGGCAACGGCGGTTCACCGTACACCTCGGCTAGCGGATACCGAACATGCTCCGGGTACGGCAAAAAGTAAGCAAGCTTTGAGGGAACCTTACCTTGCATTGGGTGTTTACTCCGCACCTTGCGTAACTTGTGACTGACTTGGTTCAAGTGTTGGAATGAAATAACGACGAGGGAGAGGTCTTGTAATGCGTGACGACGGAGCGATTATGTGATTGTATTTGTTGGAATTGGGATGATGGACTCTTTTTTTTACTTTAATGGGACGGATACTATTTGGTTTGGGGTTTTACGCGCAATTGGGATACCTGTAGCGAGATGCGGTAGTATATGAAATCTGGTTTTTGGTTCGGAAGTGTAGGAATGAGAGGCGCGTGAGTTCAACAAGTGAGTTGGTGCTTGAGGGATGTCATTTGCTTTTTCCATGCAAGCTGATCCCTGAAACGTGGGGGACAGCTGTGCGAGTGAGGGGTTCTCTGCCTCTCATCCCACTCGGCTGCCGGTCACATCGATTCATCGACAACGCGCTTGGGAGAAATCTACTGCTTATATGCTCTGTAAGCTAGAAGCCATTCCCACGTTCTCAATATCAGTCCCTCTGATTCTATCTCTGTGGACATGAATGCTAGGCTCTTCTGTCAACTGAGATGTTTACCTTCTTGGTCTAAGATCCACCAAAATATGGGCTTCAACCGGGATGATCCCAGATCCAGTCACGAAAGTGGCAGCTTGCTTGGCAGCGGGGGAAAGGCGACAAACGCCTTTTCTTGTCGGGAAAAAGCAATATACCAACATCATGCTGCCCTTCGTCGCTGCTTCTTTACGCTGGAACTTGATTGTGATCAGGTATGCGTATAACGGGCAATGAGAAGGAGAAACGATGCAATCACATGTTCCTGCCTGACTTGACTTTGGAGCTTTGGCACGGGCCCCGCGGGAAGGCACAAGAGAAGCTTCTTGCAAGCCACAAGCAACACACAAAGTAAGGTAAGGTAAGGTAGCTAAGTAGCTTCCCGATTGTCCCTGCCCCGCTAACAATCAATCCGTGATGCGGGGTGGACAAGAGAAGGAAAGTATCGATAGACCTTGCGTGATCAATCAAGGTGTTTTGCCTGGGTACCTATCTATTTAATCTCCCATAAACTCCCCGTGACCTCACCCTTTCATCCCCTCTTCATCTCTCCACAAGCTTCCTCCGATACCACGCATACAGAACCATCCCAATCAACCACTTTCGTGTCAAGACCGACAAGCAAACAGCCAAGATGAGCGGACAAGGTTACGATTACAAGAGCTCCGGCACCAACAGCGAGGTACTTATCAATTCCTTACTCCCGAAGCTGGCAGGAGCTTCAAGCTGGAGATGTGCATGACTGACATATCGACTGGCAAACCCAGGGCAACCACTATTGCGCGCGTGACTACGGTAGCAGTGCTTCCAACTCCAACTCGTACCACTACTCTAACACGTGAGTCCAACTTGCTGCCCCTCCTCCTTGCCCGGATGACGATCGCTTGTCTAAGGGGGCTGTTTTTCCCGTTTCTCAGTGCTCAAACCAGGATCTCTCGTCTTGCTCTATCTTATTCGAGATATCATGGAAAGGAAGCTGACCAGCACATCTCAAGTGACGGATCCTACTACTACTCCAACCCCAACGGCAGCACGTACTACAACGATGGCAACGGCGGCTCAACCTACACCTCTCCCAGCGGCGAGAGGAGCTCGTCCGGCTATGGCAGTGGAAGCTCCGGTACCTCTGGCAAGAAGTGAAATGCTGGCACCTGCACAGCTTCTGATGGTATCAAGGGAGTAAATGGGGACCCGTTGGGAGACCAGAGTTGTATGGAGACATCGAGAGGGCTCGGTTCAGTAGCGACGGCGACAGGGAACCTTATGAATTGACATGCTGACATGACCTTTCATTCACCCGCCTGTCCAGTCGTTTGACAAGTGATACGCAGGAGGTTGAGGGAGACATGGTCTTGGTGCCTGCTTTATTGGTCTTCAGCAGAATGCCTCTTTGCCTTCCTGACCGGTCTCAAAGACAACGTCACAACAGCTATAAAACATTGAGACGGGAGCAAGGTCAGCGGTAGCAAACACACATGTGCGAGTAATGCACATCGGATGAGGCTAATGGTTCTGTGATCCTACCTCATAAAATCAGGATGCACATGTTTCTGGACCAAGATTGAAGCAGCTCGTTCGGACGAGAGCCTAGCCAAGATCCCTGGATACCAAGATACTACTGGTAGTTTCCCGTAGTTGACGGATTCGTCACTGATAACATACTCAACAACGACGGGTTGGTTCTTATAGGGATTAAGGGCCTACGCTTCTGAGGTAAGCAGGATACTATGAAGGTGGTCTACTTAGAGATAAGCCGACGACCCCAATCCCGATATATCAAGCTAAGGCCTCAGCAGCTATAAAATACGGATCCGTAAGCGTAACCTGCGGCGGGCTCAGCGGTCATACTGAACCCGTGTGCGCGTGACACACATGGGTGCGAATGGTTACCCTGCCTCAGATAATCAAGATGCTCATGCTTTTGAACCAAGCAATTGAGACAACAAGAAAGTGGTTCATGCGGATGGAATCCCGAGATACTGATCATCTCTCGTAACCGACGTATTCGTGACTGACAATGTGCTTGATAACGACGGGTTATAAAAACCAAAATGCCCAGGGCATGCTTCTGATCTCAAGCAAGGCACCACATCCCTGGACGCCAAGGTACTGGTTGATTCGTGACTGACGTATGTGTCACTGACGATTTAACAACAGCCCGGGTCCTTTGCAATTCAAGATGCCCATACCTCTAGACCAAAGACAATGTGCGTGAAACTAACAGGGTCTAGTAATAGTTACTATTTTTAACATATCCCATACGGCGTATGTGAGATATAGGCAGTGATGACATAGAGGAGAAAGGCACAATGTGGGCATTCTTGGAACCCTCGTTATTGGCGCTATTTCTAGCGATAGCGCCCAAGTGTAAGGAATAGGAGAGGATAGAGAATTAAACTTGGCCTAGAATTGAACGTGACCTTTACAACCTTAGATGAAAGAAAACAGATGTATGTTATAAGACTGCTAGTTGTGAATGTGCGACCCTATCGTGCCCTTCGTTTGAAGGCTCAGGCCTTAGGAATGTATGGAAGCTCGAGCTTTGCTTCGAAACGAATCTTCACCTCATGGCTCGGATAAAGGAGACCTTTGTTGTAAGACTGCCAGGTACGAAAGAGTGACTCTATGATGTCTGTCACTGGTCCCCTCCTCAGGATGTTGACTACATAGGCCGATTGTGATCCCCAAGTAGCAATATAGCATGTCACGACACCAATCATAATCTCACTGGGTCAAGTCATTGGCCTTTAAATTCTTCATGAGTTTCATTATTATTACATATTACGTTGAGAATGAGCCCCAATCAACTCATCTCTGAATCTTGCGTCGTCTATATCGTGACACTTATTCTCATGTTTTCCATCATCGCCTACTACCCTCTGTGGTAGCCTCACCAAACAACACAGCTTCCTCTCAGCAGCACACGAAGTGGCATGCCTTTGAGAAGTTCATAACTCCTCTCAATACCTCTCCCTCTCCTGCCTCCTCATCTCCTCCCGGAAAGCATTTCCGCCCTGGGGCTCATGGTGCGGGAACGTAGCTGAAACCGGGCTTCCGGCAAGACTTCCCAGGGCGTCGCTATCCCTCCGAGCATGGCCGAGACCGCCACCATTGGTGTTGAGTCCACCAGTATGCTGCCTCTGCTGCTGATCAGGCAGCGGCTCGTCGCGGTACACATACCCATCGGGGCTAATCTCCCTCTGCCTCAACTGTATCCCACGATCTTTACGTCCGCCGTGGAACACGCTCTGCCTCACCTTAGCCCCTAGCCTCTGCGCCCTCGACTTACCAACCCCGTACCCGTGCCTCGACCGGCTCATGATATTGCCCAGTCCAATCTTGCGCGTACGCCGGTTCCAGATACACCCGCCAATAACACAAATAATAATGAACCCGAACACGGTGGGCAGGGCGATATACAGCTCCGCGCCCTTGGGCATCTTCGCGGCCTCGGGGTGCCACTCCGGCCGCTTGGCGACGAGGACCTGCGGGCCGGTGATGGCGTCCTGCGCGGTGCCGTCGACGGTGTAGGACATGAGGAGCTCGATCGTGGCGTTGTCTTGGCCTGCGGGGATGAGGCTGGAAGAGACGGTCCAGGCGTAGTAGCCGTAGGCGGCCGGGTTCGTGGTGTCTGTGTCGGCGTTGAGGACGATGTCGCCTACCGTTGTGCCGTTTACGGATTTGCCTTGGATTTTTACGTTGACGTTGGTTTTGTTGCCTTTGATGAGGACGGTGGGGTCCCAGGTTACTAGAAGGTTGGAAAGTCAGTCGGGTGTTCGATATCTTACGCCCATCACCTGTACAGGGAGAGGTGAATCTGAGATGGGAGGTCTTACCATAATACGTCCCATCGGTGTAAAGCGTGCTCCCCTTATTCGGATCGCAAAAGGGCGAAAAGTCACCCTTGGTGTTGCTGCAGGGCGCAAAGGCACCCGCGCCGCTCTTGCTGTCGGCCGTGGCGACGGGCGGGGTGCCCGTGCTGGTGGTGACCTTGACGAGGTGCCAGTCGGTCAGGGTGAAGACGCTGCCGGTCAGGGCGTTGGGGGCGGCGGAGGCGTAGGTGGCCGTGCCGGAGATTGTAGTCGGGACGGGGGTGACGGTCGTGGGGACGCCCTTGTTGTTGACGCTGATCCAGGCGGCGGTGGGAGCGATGACATCGGCGCGGGCGACGAGGGTTGGCTCCGGGGCGGCGATGGGGACGGGAACGGGCGCGGGGATGGCGGCGACGGGGTTGATGAGGAGGGAGAGAGCGGCGAAGGCTGCCGGGGCGAGGTTGGATGTGTGCATTTTGAGGGTTTGGGAGGAGAGGTTGGCGAATCGAGAGTTGGCGAGAGCTTCACGAGCTTTAGGGAGGCGAGCGAGTGGTTCGATTCCGGTAGGTTCAAGCAATCGAGCGCGTGGAGTCTCGTCAGAACTCAGAAAACGAAGGTGATGTCTAGTCGTCAAGGAAGAGACAGAGAGTCAATTGACGATCCCAAACTCTCGTCCCAAATGAATGGATTCAACTACTCAACGTGTGGGAGAGAGGTGTTGAGTTGACAACCGAGAAAGAAGACGAGACGGGACGACAGGACGGGGAATGGTCCAATGTTTACATAGGAACCAACCACAAATGGGACGAACGGGGCGGGATTTTAGCATAAAAAAAGTTGGTTGATCCCCCAGGTCGCGCGGAGGCCAGATGTGAATCCTTCGAGCTTCTCAGTGGATGGTCGACCGTCGACAGGGGGAATGAACCCCACTACCGAGATTGGCTTCTCCAAAATACAAAGTTCAGGGGGGCAAGCAGGCGATGAAAACAGGCTTTGATTCGCGCTGTTTGGGGCCTAGGCTTACGGACTTGACATGCCGGTTTGCCGCGATGCAGGAACCAACTTATCGAGTAGTTAGAAACATTCTTAGCGGTGGCCTTGGCTGTGATTGGACAATCCGCTTGACATGCGGCGACGACCGTCTTACACGACATCACAACTCCATAAACACCTTTCACACCTTTGGGGGAATCTCATGATCTTGAGCAATCGGCGCTCATTATTAAAGTGAAGAGAAACTCTCCCGATCAGCGCTATAGTATGGACGCTTCCCTCCATTACTAGTCCCCATTACCAGTCCCCATTATTATCTCCTTTCCAGTATGTTTGTCGTCATTCGTTTCTCGTCGCTTGTGATTCGTTGTATCGTGCCCTCAAGTCGATGAGACCACCATGTGTCTCAACAACACCCATCAATGCGGCCTCATCATCGGGCCATGAAAAGTCCTATGCCTCCTCACAGGCACCCTCGCAGCAGGACCCGGCGACAGAACCCCCATAACCCCCTCATCCTCCGTCTCCTTCTCCGCCAAACCCATCCCCTCCACCCGCTTCCCCCGTCCCCTCACAACTCCCAGTCCCTCATCAGGCCTCCCATCCATAATCACGACCGGCACCCGATTCTGATGCGGTCTCCCGACCTCTAACGGCTCCCGGAACGCCTGTACGGGCCCAGGCCGCCTCTTAAGCCCCATCTTGACCCTCTGCGCGTCAATCTTCTGCTCGTCCGTTCTTCTGTCCAACGTCCCGTCCGCGGCCGCCTGTAAATCGATGGCGTCTTTGAGCTTGTGGTCTGGGCACGCCGCGTTGGGACACCTGCCCGGGAGGATCTCGGTCTTGACCTCGCCGTCGAGGAAGGGGCAGTTTTTGGGTTTCGGGGTCGAGGAGAGAGGGGTGGTGAAGGTCCATTTGATTTGGCGGTAGGACCAGAGCCAGGCTGTGCAGCGGTGGTAGTGCATGTGTCTGTGGAGACCGCAACTTTCGCAGAGGGCAATGGTTTCGGTACACATTGTGTTTCTTGGTTCGGAATTGGGGTTTATGATGGCGAGAGATGGTGTGGGTGACCTGCGAGTTGGTGTTTTGGTGATGTAGATTCGTGGTACGGCGAAGAAAAGAGCAGGCGATCGGGCAATTTGCGGTCTTGAGGTTGTGGAGGAGGAAGCAACTTCCGGTCGAAGCCTTGAAATGGTAAAAATGAGAATCGTCGAGGTGTTGTCGTCAGATGACAGTAGGTGCTTGCCATGAGTTTGTCGAGGCGGATGGTACCTTCCCTGAGATGAGGAGGGACAACATATAACGGAGGAAGGAACGCCCCTGAGGTTGAAGATGGAAGGAGGACAGCAAAAGGGAAGGTGCCTACCTCTTCCATCGTCTTCGTTCCTTCCCTTCCTTGAGATCACAGGAATCACATCAGAGCCGGGTCATCATAACTGACCGGCCAGTCACTTGACCTACCTTAGGTATTTAGGTTGTCGTCCAGTCTCTAAACATTTCCATTCGGAAAGAGGAGAACGTCACCATCCATTTGTCCTTGAAATAAGAAGTTCAAAATTTCTCAAAATTGTCAACAAAACAAAGCCAAGCCAACTCCGCATAGAGGCCGCCCAAGTAAGGACAAATACCCGTTTCACCCTGTAAGTAAAGATGCTTTTACACTTTTGTTTATGCCTCCTCTGTCACCTTTTCCCCTTCTTCCCCAGGTCTTTGAAATTAGTCCCTGTCCTTCTTAGACTTCTTCGCCTTCTTGTGCTTCTTCTCCCCGAGAGCCTCGTCGTAAATCTCGGCTGCCGTCGGGCCGGCCTTGCGCTTCGACTTGGCTGACTTCACGCTGACCACACCGGTCTTGCCGTCCTTGACGGCCTGCTCGGCTTCGGCCCAGGCGGGAGCGTCACCGTCAACCTCATACCTAGGAGTTGTAGTCAGTATAGTGCTCTCAAAGCTATGCATTGAGGAAGAGGGGTCTTACTGGTCAAGCGGCAGGGAGTCGATGAGCTCGCGCTGCTTCCTGCGAAGCTTAGCCAGAGCCTCATCGCCTCCCTCCTCAAGCTCGTCCTCGAGAGATGTCTCGAGCGGAACGAACTTCTTGTCGACGACCTCATCGTCATGTACTCCAGAAGCGTTCTCCCGGCTGACACCAATGGTGTTATTGCTAGGCAGCTCAGCCTCGACGGCGGCGTTGACCAGGGATCCAAAGTGCGTTGTGATCTTGCGAAGAATCTTGATGAACATGGCCAGCAGCTGCGACGACGGCAGGGACAGCTCAGTGGAGATGACGTCCATGTCCTTCCTCTGCAGGCCGATAGCGAGCAGAATGGCCTGTTGGACACCAGTCAACTTGATATCGCCCTTGAGCTTGCCGGTGAAGTACAGGCCAGCGAGTGTGGGAACGAGATCAAGGATGACGTGGTAGTCCAGCATGTTGTTGGCGTACGACTCGAGACGCTTCAAGTCGAATGGCGTCAGGAATCTGTCGAGCTCCACCTTTGTCAGGGCCGTGGGCTCAGTGCCGTCGAGCTTGGCGCCAATGCTGGCGGACTCGTCGATGCTCAGCGCAACAACCGACTGGAACTCCCTGAACTGATACGACAGCAGCGATTGGAAGCGACGCTGGAAGTCTCGGGAGAAGGCACCGAGCCACGACCGGTCGGCGCCGGTGTTCTCCAGAGGCCGGATCATGACGCACGTGTGCTCGCCCGTCAGGTCGTTGGCCGTCTGCCGCAGGTAAACGGGCGCGAAAGAGGCCCGCTTCCAGAACTTGTGAAGTGGCTGCGTCAAGCCGTAGCTGACACCGACGTAGTCCAGGGCGGCAGGTCTGATCTCGGAGAATCTTGCGAACAGCGGCGGCAGCTTCTTGATATCTCTGATGTGGACGTCGTCCGCGAGCAAAGAAGTATTTGATAGCTCGGCGTCTGTGACTCTGGGGAGGGTCTCCTCCATAGCGAGGTCGGCGTCCTCGGACAAGTTGGTAAACTTTTGCTCGTAAAAGTCGGTCAGGAGCTGCAGGGCCTTGGTGCCGTATCCCATGGACACGTACTCCGGGTTCGTCGCTATCCTCACGACGCGGGCGCCGGAAAGGGAGGCAAACTCGTCGTCCTGGTACTGCTGGCTCACGAGCCAAGGGATCAAGTCACCGGAGGGGCGCTGTCCTCTGCTCAACTGGTTGATGACGCTTTGTCTGCTAATTTTTCCTTCCAGTGCGACCTGGATCACACACAGGGGCTCGGGCAGCTTGCCGTCTGATGTCGGGGCGATGAGGACGTACAGCTCGTGGGCGGGGGCATCACTCATCAGCTGCAGATCATCGGGAGAGTTCTTGTAGTGACTGGCAACGTAGAGTGCTACCATCTGCTGCAAGAACTTCTCGGGGATGGGGTGGAAGGAGAAGAGGGTATCCCTGTTGACCTTGAGCAGCTCGCACTGCGAGGGGTCGGGGCACCCCTGAGCACTGGCCTTGGCCTTGGGAAGGGTGGCATCCAGGCAGAGAAGCTTGTTTAGCCACTTCTCGACCGAGTCGCCTTGGGCGTATCTGATGGGCTCAGACAGGGTGATCTCGCGGAGAGACCGGCTGGACTGGCTGGAGCCCTGATCCTTAGAGGCTCTACCCGTCGTCCTGTCGGCAACCTCTGTGTCCTCACCAGTCTTGGCTCCGGGTCTCGATTGCTCCCTCAGCTGCTTAATCAGCTTCAGCGACAGCGAGCGACCGGTACCCTCGTAACCGTTGATGGTGGAGGCCATGAACACCAAGTAGGGACCCATGAGCTTGCGCACCAAAGGCAGGGGAATGGCGGCGGCCTCATCGATGACAACCAACTCTGCTTGTCCGAGGACGTGGGCATCCTGGGGTCTGATGTACTGAATCGTCTGGCGATGCGCACGGTGGATGTTGACTCTGACAATAGCCTTGTTGAAGTCGGGATTCGTCGACTGGATGATGGAGTAGTCGGCGTGATCAGCGTATCCGAGCGCGTCGAAACCCTTGAAGACGAACTCGAATAGCGTCTTCAAGTTCTCCGGGGACGGCGAGGTAATAAAGATGTTGCTGTACCCGTGTGCGACCGCAGCCGCAACAGCGACACCCATGGCCGCCGACTTTCCGCGACCTCTAGCGGCCGTCAACGTCACGGTGCTCCGCAGCGTCTTCTCGGCAATGGCGTCGACAAACGTCAGCAGCGCCTTGGCCTGGTCGGTCGTCTTGGCGAGGGTAACCAGGGAGCCGACTGGTTGGGTATCTTGCAACGACTCCTTCATGTCCTCGAGCTCCTGCTCGGCCTCGGTCTTGTTGAGGTCCTTGTCGGTGGGCGGAAGCTTCACGACGCCCTTGCCGCCCGAGATGGGCAGGACGTTCATCTCATCGTCGATGACGAGGCACGAGTCGCAGCCGCCCAGAGACAGGATGAAGCGCTCGTTGAAGCGGGCGACGACGTCGTCGTGCGCCTCGGTGCGGTAGCGCGAGTGGATGTCCATGGACATTGTGTAGAGCTGCTTGAGCGAGGACATGCCCTTGAGCAGGAGGACCACCAGGCCGCCGCCCTCGACCGTCTCGATCGTCCTCGCGAGGATGTTTGGCGTCATGGCCTCAAAGTCTTGGAGGATGCACATGCCGAACGTTTGTCCGAGGACCTTTTCCGTCTCTTTGTAGTAGACGTAGCGGATGTTGTGGAGGGACACGAAGAGCTCGAAGGGGTCGGACTCGTTGGCTTCGCGGGTGCCGCGCTTGATTTCCTTTTTGATCTTGTTCTCGCGCTTCTTTCGGTGACTGGTTTTCGAGGAAGGAATGTTAGCTTCTTCATGATACTACTGTGTAAGTGACCTGCCTCCTCCCACGATTCGACATACCTCGTGAAGCCCAAGAGCTTGGTCTTGTATGCCCACAAGACGGACTTGTTCTGCTTGATATTCCTAGCCATCAAGTAGTGGAGGTTAACAATGACATCCTTGGAGTGGTCACCGACCACCACGAAGAAGCTGCGCTTCTTCTCTTGGTACCCATTGTGAATGAGACTCGGGATCCGCTGGTCTCTGTATTGGATTAAAGTCAGCAATTAAATACAAATAAGTATTCATATCACAATGAAGAACTCACACTGCCTTGCGCGACATCTTGAACAGAGCTCGCAGGGGAGGAGGGACGAGGGGGAATGAGGGCGGAAAATTGGCGAGGAAGCGGGCTTGCTGAGAAGTCGGGTCGGCGCAAACCAGCTCTTAGACGTCGAGTGAAATTCCCAAAAATTTGGCGGAGAGAACATTTTCTGCCGGGCGGTGGGCTTTCGAGGTGGGTGCCGTCTTGGTGGGGTGCCGCAACTTTTTCGTTATGGCCACTCCCCGTGGCTGAGAATGCCACACCCCCCTCGGACGACGATCTTTAAAAATCAACGTGGTGGCAGTCACTGAGGAATTGAGTTCTCATAAGCAGACTTTTCGCACAACGGTTGAAGCCACAGCGCCAGTTGCGAACCTCTCGATGGCAGT